>ML386420.1:0-36585 GCA_005239525.1 Nicotiana knightiana | reverse complement strand
TCAAACTCGGACTTGGGCGACACTGGAGACCCCTGGCGTTTGGGCTCTAACGCCCCCTAACGCAAGGGGGGGCCAGGCGTTATGGCTCTAACGCCCCCCTAACGCCAGGGGGGGCCCAGGCGTTATGGCTCTAACGCCCTCCTAACGCCAGGGGGGGCCAGGCTTCATGGGGCAAACGCCCGGCTATCGCCCGGGCATCTCCTTTTGCGTATTTTTGACGTATTTGCATCCCTTTAGCTCCGTTTCCATTTCCAATTCACCTACACATGAAATAAACTCCATTAAGCACATAACAAGTGTAATTCTATCCTTAATGCTCATAAAATGTAAGGTATATCACATGTTAAACTATGCAATTTAGTCTCGCATCATTCATGAATCTATCTTCGATTTAGCTTTTGGTTGAGGAATTTTAAAGAGGAAAATTAGGGGTTTTGACCTAAAGTTTCATAATATGGACTTTTGAGTTTTGAATATCGATTTGGAGTCGGAATTGAGTGAAATTAGTATGGTTGGACTCATAATCGAATGAGTTATCATTTTTTGTGAGTTTTGACGGGTTCCAAGGTACGGGCTCGGGTTGGGCTTTTTGGGCCGATTTCGGGCTTTGATTCAAGATGTGCTCTTTTATGAGCGGGATTGGTTCCTTTAGCATTGTTTGATGTATCTGAATTGTTGCTGGTTAGTTTCGAGCCGTTCGGAGGTCGAAATGCGCGAGATGGCATCCTTGGAGCATCACTTGGCTTGCTCGGCGTTGGTATTGGCTCGTTCGAGGTAAATAACTCTTCTATACTTAGTGCCGAGGGTATAAAACCCCGCATTACGTGTTATGTGATTGGTATTGAGGTGACGCACATGCTAGGTGACGGGTATGTGGGCGTGCACCCTGTGAATTGGGACTCTGTTGTTCCGTGGTACTGTATAGTAGTCCTATATTGTTGATATCTGTGTTTTCACCATGTGATAAAGTAACTGAGCTGTCAATCATGCTAAATATCTTGTTTAGGCTTTTATGCTGATATTGTTAGGAACCATAATGGTCGTTTCTTGTTGTCATCTCACTGATTTCATTGATATTTTGTACTCAGTCATATTCATGCATTCATATCATATCTCAGTCTCAGTGTTGTTTATTGATACATCATATCATTGTTGTCGGGCTAGTTTCATGACATTGTGAGAATGTGAGTGAGACTGGAGAGTATGATGGCTGAGTGAGGCTGAGAGCCTGATTATGAGTGACAGTTATGGCATCGGGCTGCACGTCGCAACATGTTATATTGATTTATGCCTGGATCTGGCTTATGATAGTGCTTAGGCTGTAGGAGCCCTTCGAAGTCTGTACACACCCCCAATGAGCGCGGTTGATTATATTGAGGGATAGATCTTCCCTGAACATGGATCTTATCCGAAGCATTTATATACCTGGAGATGGATCTTCTCCATGGGTCCGGATTGGCTTTTCCTCGGTACTGAGTGATTGATAGTCAGTGATGTATATATTTCGGGATGGATCTCCCATGGGATATGTGCCATATATAGTACCGAGTGGTTGATCATGATGAGTGGAAAGTGTGAAACGGTGAGATTGAGTACAATGAGAGTGTGAATACATGATTCATCTCCTAGATGTATGGCATTTTCATGCACACATGACATACAGACATAGAGATGCATCTTTCCTCATGTTATACGGTATCACGTCATTCATGACTTATTATACACATTGATATATGGGCATAGGGAGGTATTTTATACTTGTTATTTCGAAAGAAAATGAAACATTTTTATCTATTGTGGAAAAGATATTTGGAAAATTATAGTTTTCAAACCAACTCGTACTTTTGGCATTTCCGGTATGAGATTTGGGATTTTGCACTGAGATATTCGAAAAGCATGAACATTTTCTGGAACTGTGAATGAGCTGAGCATGTTACTTCAGAGATAACATTAGTTCGGGTGTACTGATATTACACTTCTGCACATTGCGTGCAGATGTTGGCTGCTGATGTTGCTGCGTTCGATGGGAGCTGGATTGAAGATGTATCTACGTTCCAGTTGAAGCTACCCCTTTGTGGTAGCTTTAGGTCTATAAAGATCTGTTTATGTACTTTTCAAATAGACTATGTATCTATTTCATTTCCGCTATGTAAACTCTATTTTTAAAAGCTCATGATTTATACTACCAGTCCTTGGAAAATGTATAGAATTCAGTAAATTACTCCCGTTAATGGTCTTGTTAATATTATTGAAATCAGATAAAGTTGGCTTACCTAGCGGGTTGGGTTAGGAGCCATCACGACTAGTGGATTTGCAGTCGTGACAACGCATAGTTTAAGATATGATGTAATGCAAAAACGTCTCCATAATAGATTTTCAAATGTGACATTATCAACTATAATTCCTGTTTAATAAAGATATTCTCATTTTTTTGGTCAAAATAGGTAAAGTTTAATAATAAAGATGTTTTCAAAATAAGTAAAGTTTAATAATGGTTTTAGTATAATAATTTTAATATACAAAGAAAATACATAAATAAATAAATACTCACAACAACGATTCTTTCGTCTAATATATATGTCAGAGAATTAGTTACTTTAGTGTATCACTTTCTCTTCAAATGAAATTCTAAAGCATCTATGGTGAATGTGCGTTCAGCATATTTCTTAAATTTTGTATGCAAGATTTTTTTATTTATTGCAAATATTATAATAATAGCATCAATATAATAGAAAAGTATCTTAAATTTTACAAACAACAAAGACGAAATTCAAGTATTTGTTTGAATGAAAACTATTATACTTCACCTTTTACGGGATCGAGAGAGAACAAAAAATATTTATCTTAGAAAAGAAACTTTCACCAAAAACCTATTGCATAAGGGGATTCTCTTTCCTATTCAAAATGTGAGTGGGGTATTGTTTTCCGATCCTTAAAGGTTAAGGGGGTAAAGTGGATTTTACTCTTAAAACAATCGAGTATCCAAAAGTAACCTGAAAGCCCTAGATTTGATCCTCATATCATACGTTGCCATATTTATTTTTATGAGCATTCACGATAATAAAAAAAATACAAAGAATCATATTTAGTACAACTATCTCAGAAATGCGAATAGTACTTAAGGGAAAAATAGTGGTACCTCAAATCAACTGAAAACAAGAAAGAGATTTGGAGCCTGTTCAACCAAGATGATAAAACTACTTATCTTGAATGTTCTTTTATTAAAATTGTTTTATGAAAAAGTAGTTTTGGAGATTAGCGGTTTGTGTTTGATAAATCATTTGAGAAATGTTGGGTTTTAGTTGTAGTGTGAATAAGAAATAGAGAAAAATGAAATTGAGTGAAATAAAACTTTGAGTTGGTTCATTTTTTTATAAAGGAACTTTGTCCCTCACTGGATAGGAAGAGGAAGATTGTTGTGCTTATATATAGAAACGCTTATTCTAGCTCTGTCACGACCTAAATTTTCCTCCGTAGGATGTCATGATGACACCTAGTCTTAGGGACTAGATAAGCCTAACACATACTGAATTAGTGACAACTCAACCAACAATTATTAAATATGAAATAGAAATTTCCTACAATCCCAAAATCGGTAATACAAGTCACAAACTCTAAGCAGAGTTTATTAGAAAATATCTAAATACAACTGTTCAAGAATAGAATCAAACAGTACAAGGAAAGATATCAAAAGGTGACTCTAAGGCCTGCGAATGCGACAACCGGTATACCTTGAGTCTACACAGAAATGCCCGATCAAATAACAGGAATATCAACAACTCTGAGGTACCTGGATCTGCACAAAAAAATATGCAAAAGCATAGCATGAGTACACCATAACGGTACCTAGTAAGTATCAAGTCTAACCTCGGTAGAGTAGTGACAAGGCCAGGTCAAGCACCTACCAGACATATAAACATGTACAAAATGTTACATAAATCTAACAAGGAAAGAATATCAATGTAAGGCCAATAACATAAGAATTTCCGATTCAAATCAACAATGAAAACAATAAGAACACGGACGACAACGAGAAAAAAATCAAGTAATTAAGCAACAACATAGTCAGAGTACAAATGACATATGAATGGATTCGAGCAAGGAACCATATGACAAATCAATCAATTAAATTATTTATAATGTAGGGATTTCAACATGAATTACCCGAGGTATCACTCCTTGAAATCTCAAATCATGATTCACAACTTCCAATTCTTACACATGTGACATCTTGTGCCCACATCTTTTCGTCACTTTTGCACGGTAAAATCCTCGTACTACCATGTGTATAGTTGTCGTATCAATATCAACCTAGATGACCAATGAATTATTTAAACACAATTAAATGCAATTTCCAAATTGAATATAGTGACACATTAAATGAGTTATTAAGCCAATTTAGGATTCAAATAAAGTAAAATAGTGGAGAGGTTGTGAAAAAAGAATCTCAATTGAGTTTAGTTTAGAAATATATGAGATCCAATAAAAATATTATATTTATACAAAAATAGGTCGTCAACCAAATTTTAACGTGATAAATATGGGATTTATTAAGGTAATACAAAATAATAATTTTTTACGTAAATTACACGATAATAAGATAATGAGTGAATTTGAAATACCAATTAGAGTAAAAATGTAATCACATTTAAATTAGTACAACTCAGAATAAGATATGAGTTTTATTTTGAAAGACTTGCAAGTGGAACAACTCGGGAATTCTTTCATTTAATTCTGCTAATTTTTTAGCAACTTAACATATCACATATGATGTATGACTCACACAAGAAGTCCATATTGTTCCTTTTTTTTTTTAAATACTGACGATTAATTAATTATGATCAAAATACAATAAAGTGATTTAAGAAACCACGGTAACCGTCCTAGCATGAAATGCATCATGAGAATCGCAATCGGAATTAACCTTAATATAACAATAATTTCATATCTATACATTTGTTACGGTGTGCAACCCGATCCCACACAATAATAATAATATTTGTTGCAGCGTGCAACCCGATCCCATATAATGTTAATCATATTTGTTGCGACGTGCAACCCGATCCCACACAATGCTAATCATTTATCATTGATCATTTTCATTTTTGTTTGGGCCGTGCAACCCGCTCCCCATTATAAACATTAAATAAATTTGTTGCGGCGTGCAACCCGCTCCTCAATATAAATATTTAACACACTTGTTGCGGCGTGCAACCCGCTCATCAATCAACACAAATTAAGCAACCAATTCACAACCAACTACGGTGTACCACAAAATCAAAAGGAATACCGAGGTTACACAAAGAAGTCACAACTAATGAAAAATGCTACATGATAGCTCAGAAAATCAAATAGCAAGGAAATGACAATCCATAAACTAAGGTAAAATTTATGAGCATCAATTAACAATTAAGGTATGTAGCAGATAAAGCATGAATTCAACAAGTGATTACAATCAACAATTGGAATACAAAGGTGAACTTGACAACAAAGATGGAATATGTGCTAACAATTTAAAGTAAAGCACGTACAAACAATTCTAACTACAAAAGATATAGTCATGAAACGATAACTACAATTAATTATATTAAGGAAGCCTAACAGTCTAAATTGGTCAAATACCACATATAGGTCGTGTACCCACTCGTCACCTCGCGTACACGACCTTCACATAACACGAATGACACAATCATCTCAAATCCTAAGAGGTGGTTTCTCCCACACATGTAGACAAGACACTTACCTTAGCAAAATTAGGTTGATATTTCAAAATAGCCTTCTCACGTGAAATGACCTCCGGATCGCTCAAATCTGGTCAAGTTAATTATATAACATCATTAAAATTTATTGAGAACAATTCCGAATAATAAAACGTCAACTTTAAATTTTACTTTAAAAAGTCAATTGCAGGGCCCACATCTCGTAACTTGACGAAAATTCACGAAATCTGAGCACCTATTCCGATACGAGTTCAACCATGCCAAAATTATCAAATTCCGATAATGGATCGCCCTTCAAATCTTCATTTTACATTGAAAGATTTTACAACTTTTCCAGTTTCTTCTATTCGATTCACTAATTAAGGATGAAAATAATCATAGAATTATGAATTATAATGAAAATCGAGTAGGAAACACTTACCCCAATCTATTTGGTGAAAACCCTATCAAAAGTCGCACAAATCCGAGTTCCCTAGCTCCAAAAATGTTAAAATGAGCCTCTAAAAACAAATTGTCCAATAAAAACACTAATCTGGATAATAAAAGCCTAATTCTCGTTGCTAAAAGTGCCAAATTTGGTGGCTAAAGGTGCGCACCAAAACCTATTTGCACCAACAGTTAATTTTCACTAAAAAAACTCTAACTCCATCATACGAACTCGGAATTTGACGATTCTTGTTCCTATGAGTCACAAATAATAATATGAACCTAATCGTTCAATCAAAACTCAATTCAGAGCTCATTTTTTCCATGTGATACCAACTTCGCTGGTTAAATAATTAACTCATGTTTTGCGGTAAGAAACCAATCACGACTTGATGAATGTAACAACCCGACTGGTTATTTTGAGTATTACGTCCCCATTCCCTCCATTTACTGCTCAATTTTATTCTTTACAATTGTTATGTGGCTTATCGGGGTAATTGGTTCGGGTTCAGTGAGGTTTCGAAATGAATTGAGACACTTAGTCTTAAAGATGAAAACTTAAGTTGAAAAAGTTGACCGGATGTTGACTTATGTAAACGACCCTGGAAATAGGGGTTTTATGATTCCAATAGCTTAGTATGGTGATTTTGGACTTAGGAGCGTGTCCAAAAAATTATTTGGAAGTCCGTAGTTAAATTACACTTGAAATGGCTAAAATAGAAATTTAAGTTTAGAAGTTTGACTGGGGAGTTGACTTTTTGATATCAGGGTCGGAATCCGATTCTAGAAAGTAGAGAAGGTCCTTATACTTGTTTGCAAAATTTGAGGTCAATCGGACTTGATTTGATAAGTTTCGACATCGAATGTAGAAGTTGGAATTTCTTAGTTTCATTAGGCTTGAATTGGGGTATGATCCGTGTTTTTAACATTGCTTGATGTGATTTGAGGTTTCAACTAAGTTCGTATGATATTTTAGGACTGGTTGGTGTATTTGGTTGAGGTCCCGGGGGCCTCGGGTGAGTTCCAGGATGGTTTCAGATCATTTTTTCATGTCTTGCTACTGTTGTTGCTGGTTCTGGTGTTGTTCATCCCGAACACGTAGAGTGTTCGTGATTCACGTTTGTGATTGGAGCATCGCTTTCGCGAAAGGAAAAAACTTATCCTGGGAGATTTTAGCCTTCGCGATCGCGGTCGGGAAGCCGCATTCGCTAATAGTTAGGGGTTGTGTGCATCTTGATCGCGAGAGGGTACTCGCGTTCGCATAGAAGGGCGAGGCAGGCTGTGCACCAGGCCATAAGGCTTCACGTTCGCGGTCGGGGGGACGCGTTCGCGAAGGCCAAGCCTTATAAGGCATCGCGTTCGCTTGGGAGCCTTCACGATTGTGAAGGAGGAATTTTGAGCAGCACATTTTTGTGGTTCGCGAACGCAAGGCAATGGCTGCGTTTGCGAAGAAGAAAAGCCTGGGCCGAATGTTTAAGTTCTGTAAATGTTCCATTTTTACCGATTTGGAGGTCGGGTTGGAGCGATTTTCGGGAGATTTTCAAGGAAAACTATCACGACCCCAAATACTAAACCGGCCGTGATGGCGCCTATCGTGGAACTAGGCTAGCCAATAATCACGTGTTCACAATTTCTTTCAAAATCCCATTCCGAAATCCAAGCATTTCATAAATATATAGAAATTACTGAATAAAGTAGGCCAATATTATACAATACTGCCAACCCCAAAACCCGGAGCCAACATGTCATGAGCATCTAGAAGAATAAGTCAAAATAACTATCATAATACAAAACATCCGAATGAAAGCTAGATATAACAAGAAGGGAAAAACAGAGATACTGCGGACGCTGAACATCTACCTCTATGTCCCGCAAATCCGGCTCCGCTCGGAAAAGATGGCTAATGCTCGATATCTGCACCTGAATCTCCACACGGAGGTGCAGGGAGTAATGTGAGTACACCAACTCAGTAGTAATGAAAATAAATCAGGTCTGAGCAGCAAGAAAAACATAAAATTAATGTCATCAAATCACAAGAGGCACAACCTTTCTTTCCAACAGCATAACATAGATATGTGAAATCATTATGTCTTAAAATCATCTTCAGAAAAATCCTTTAAAGAATGTATATTTTCAATAACTCCAACTGAAAGGTTTAGTATAAAAATAAAATGAATCATATAGAGGCCTCTCGGGCAATCATATTTCATAAGCTTAGAGTGAGAGTAGTAAATCATCAGTAGCCCCTCGGGCAAAACATATATCATAATCAGCCCCTCGGGCATCCCTCACCATCACTCGTAATCAGTCCCTCAGCACCTCATAGTCACTCCACCTCACAGTCACTCATGCCTCCCAATCACTCGGCACTCGGCACTAGGCGCTCTGTAGGTACCTGCGCTCACTGGAGGTATGTACAGACTCCGGAGGGGCTCCTACAGCCCAAGCGCTATAAACATGCCAAATCATGGCATCAATCACTCCCAGGAACTCGACCTCTCTCATATCATAACATCCTCACAATATTGGCCCTCGGCCTCACTCAGTCAGATACTCACATCATGCCACTCGGGCCATAAATAAACGGGGTTCTCGGCCCAAGATAGTATTTCATTTCAAGAAATAGTAATATCATCAAATAGGAGTGTCAACAATTTCACAAGAAAGACTGAGTGAAAAATCACAGTTTCAAAGTAGTGAGAATATCACTAAAATAGCCCCTAAGGGGTTAAAATAGACCGACACTAGGCCCCAAACATGGCTTACAGCCCAAATATATCAAATCGTAGTAATACTGTAAAACATATGCTTAAAAAGCAGTTTCACAACTCAATAGTTGCCTAAAAAGGAACATATTTCCAAATATTCAGTTCGTGCACGCCCCACGCTCGTCATCCAGTGTGTGCGTCACTCCAAATCCGTGAAGGGATGTAAAGTCCGGGGGTTTCATACCCTCAGGACAGGATTTATAACCATTACTTACCTCTACCGAGCCACAACACTAGTCCACAATGCTCTTGCCCCTCAAATTGGCTCCCGATTGCTCCGAATCTAGCCAAAACCAGTTTAACATGATCAATATATATCAAAGGAACTCAACCCAATCGAAAATTATCAAATTATACAAGAATCTCGAAATTTGGCCAAACCCGAGCCCTGGGCCCACGTCTCGAAATTCGATAATTTTTACATCACTAGAAACCTCGTCCTCCCACGATTCTACTCATACCAAAATTATCACAATCGGATCACAATTGCCTACCCAAAACCTCAAAAGAATTTCCAATTCTCCACGCCGTTCTTCCCAACCTTTTCCTACTCAAATCCTTAAATTTTCAAGCCTAATCCGAACAAAATAGCATAGGAACGATGTTTGTAACCAAAGAACTTACCTTTACTGAAGAATCTCGAGTTTTCCTTCTCCAAATCGCCTTCAAAGAACTCCTCCCGCATGCAAAATGGTGAAAAATAAGAGTTTCGCGGAGGGCCTTTATATACTGTTTCTTCCAGTCATTTCCACACCTGCGGACATTTAGTCGCACTTGCGGACCCGTGCCTGCGGTCCCAGGTGCGCACCTGCAGAATCCCACTTAACGGACCAATTACGCACCAACGGCTTCGCAGGTGCGGCCAAAACTTCGCACCTGCGGAAATATCCCCTGCCTAGCCTTTTCGCACATGCGCTCTGCCCATCGCACCTGCGGCTGCCCGACCACAGGTGCGGTCAACACCAGAACTTTCACACCAGCAGCTATTGCTGCAAATTTCCAAGTCCAAAAACCCCGCCAACCATCTGAAATTAATCTCGAGCCCCTAGGGGCCCCAACCAAATATACCAACACACCCCATAGCATTATTTCAACTTAGTAGAGCCTTCTAAAGACCAAAAACAACACGAAAACACCAAAATTACATCAAATTCAAGCCTATGAACTTTGAAACTTCCAAATTTCGCCAACTATGCCAAAATCGACCAAAACACCTCCGATTGACTTGAAATTTTATAGACATATTCAAAATGACATTACGAACCTGCTCTAACTTCTGGAATTCCATTCTGACCCCGATAGCCTATTTTCCACTGCCGACCGGAAATCGCCAAAAACTAACTTTCGCTAATTCAAGCCTAATTCTACACCACAAAAATATTCTGAACACACTCCTAAGTCCCAAATCACCTAACGAAGCTATCCGAGCCATAAAATCCGCATTCCGAGGTTGTTTACCAATAAGTCAACTCTCAGTTGACTTTTTCAACTATTAGGCTACTCTAAGAGACTAAATGCCTCAATTCTCACCATAACCACTCCGGACCCAAATCAACTTACCCAACATAACAAAAATAGGCTAGAAATATATAACAAATGCAGAAATGGAGGAAACAGGGTAAATCTCACGGAACGACCAGCCGGGTCGTTACATCCTCCCCCTCTTAAATAAACGTTCGTCCTCGAACGGGTATAGAAACATACCTTGAGTCTCAAATAAGTGAGTATATCTGTCCCACATCTCTCGCTCGGTCTCCCAGGTGGCATTATCCACTGGCTGCCCTCTCCACTGAACCTTCACTGAAACTATATCCTTGGACCTCAGCTTCCTGACCTGATGACCCAAAATAGCCACTGGCTCTACCTCATATGACATATCACCCTCGAGCTGAACCGTACTGAAGTCCAAAACATGGGAAGGGTCACCAACATACTTCCGGTGCATCGAAACATGGAATACTGGATGAATACTCGATAAATTGGGAGGCATAGCAAGCCTATAAGCCACCTCCGCAACCGTCTGAAGCACCTCAAATGGCCCAATGAACCTGGGACTCAACTTCCCTCTCTTTCCGAATCTCATAACACCCTTCATGGGTGACACCTTCAACAACACCTTATCCCCAACCATGAAAGACACATCTCGGACTTTCCGGTCCGCATAACTCTTCTGCCTAGACTGCGCCGTGCAAAGCCGCTCCTGAATCAACTTTGCCTTACTCAAAGCATCCTGAACCAAGTCTGTGCCCAACAACCTAGCCTCGCCCGGCTCAAACTAACCAACCGGAGACCTGCACCTCCTACCATATAAAGTCTCATACGGAGCCATATGGATACTCGACTGATAGCTGTTATTATATGCAAACTCCGCTAGTGGCAGAAACTGGTCCCATGAACCACCAAAGTCAATCACACAAGCATGCAACATATCCTCCAAAATCTGAATGGTACGCTCCGACTGCCCGTTGGTTTGAGGGTGAAACGATGTGCTCAACTCGACCTGAGTACCCAACTCTCTCTGCACGGCTCTCCAAAACTGGGATGTGAACTGAGTGCCTTTGTTGGAAATGATAGAAATTGGAATCCCATGCAATCGAACAATCTCCCTGATATAAATCTCAGCTAACCTCTCCGAAGAATACGTAGTACCAACATGAATGAAGTGCACGGACTTGGTCAGCCGATCCATAATAACCCATATAGCATCAAACCTCCTCGAAGTCCGTGGGAGTCCAAATTACGAAGTCCATAGTGATCTGATCCCACTTCCACTCCGGAATATCAAACCTCTAAAGCAATCCACCAGGTCTCTGGTGCTCATATTTGACCTGCTGATCGTTGAGACACCAAGGCACAAACTCCAGTATATCCTTCTTCATCCTCCTCCTCCACCAATAATGCTGCCTCAAATCCTGATACATCTTCGCGGCACCCGGATGGATGGAATACCGCGAACTATGAGCCTCTGCTAGAATCAAATCTCGAAGCCCATCTACATTGGGCACGCAAATTTGGCCCTGCATCCTCATGACCCCATCATCACCAATAACCACATCCCTGGCATCACCGCAACGGACCCTGTCCTGAAGAACAAACAAATGTGGATCATCATACTAGCATGCTCTAATCTGATCGTAAAAAGAAGACCTGGAGGCCACACAAGCCAACACCCGCAGGGGATCTAATAGATCCAATCTCACCAACTGACCTGCTAAGGCCTGAACATCAAGGGCTAATGGCCGCTCTGCTACTAGAAGGTAGTCTAGACTTCCCAAACTCTCTGCTCTGCGACTCAAGGCATCAGCCACTACATTGGCCTTCCCCGGATGATATAAGATAGTGAGGTCATAATCCTTGAGGAGCTCCAACCATCTCCTCTGGCGCAAATTCAAGTCCTTCTGCCTCAGCAGATACTGCAAACTGCGATGATCAGTGAAAATCTCACACTGCGCTCCATACAAATAATGCCACCAAATCTTCAAGGCATGAACAATGTCAGCTAACTCAAGATCGTGCACCGAATAATTCTTCTCGTGCACCTTCAACTACCTGAACGCGTAGGCAATCACCCTACCGTCCTGCATCAATACCGCTCCTAAGCCAACTCTAGAAGCATCACAATAAACTGTATAAGAACGCGAACCAGAAGGCAAAACTAGCACTGAAGCTGTAGTAAATACTGATTTGAGCTTCTGAAAGCTCTCCTCACACTCATCAGACCATCTGGATGGAGCACCCTTCTGGGTCAATCTAGTCAAAGGCAAGCAATCAAAGAGAATCCCTCCACAATGCGACGGTAATATCCCGCCAAACCAAGGAAACTCCTAATCCCTGTAGCTGAGGACGGTCTGGGCCAACTCTGCACCGCCTCTATCTTCTTTGGATAAACCTGAATCCCCTTGCTAGACACCACGTGCCTCAAGAAAGCTACCGAACCAAGCCAAAACTCACACTTGGAGAATTTCACATAAATCTTCTCCTCCCTCAACCTCTGTAACACAATTCTCAAACGCTGAGCCTGCTCTTCCTGGCTACGAGAATAAACCAGGATGTCATCAACGAACACAATGACGAAGGAATCAAGATAAGGCCGAAACACGCAGTTCATCAATTGCATGAACGTAGCTGGGGCATTGGTCAGCCCAAATGACATAACCAAGAACTCATAATGACCATATCTGGTCCTGAAAGCAGTCTTCGGAATGTCAGAATCCCGAATCCTCAACTGATGATACCCAGATCTCAAATCAATCTTGGAAAACACTCTGGCTCCCTGAAGCTGGTCAAACAAATCATCAATGCGGGGCAAGAGGTACCGGTTCTTCACCGTAACCCTATTCAACTGCCGATAGTCAATACACATACGCATGGACCCATCCTTCTCATTCACGAACAACACCGGTGCACCCCAAGGTGACACACTAGGCCAAATGAACCCCTTATCCAGGAATTCCTGAAGCTGCTCCTTCAATTCCTTTAAATCCGTTGGTGCCATACGATAAGGCGGAATAGAAATAGGCTGAGTGCCTGACACCAAGTCAATACCAAAATCAATATCCCTGTCAGGTGGCATGCCTGGCAGGTCTGTAGGAAACACATCCAGAAAGCCACGGACCACCGAAACTGAATCAATAGCGGGAGTCTCGCCACCGACATCCCTCACGAAGGCCAAATACGATAAACACCCTTTCTCAACCATTCGCTGAGCCTTCAAGTAGAAAATCACCCTGCTAGGCATATACTCGAAAGAACCTCTCCACTCAACCCTCCGACGCCCGGCATAACTAAGGTCATGGTCTTAGCGTGACAATCAAGAACAACATGGCATGGAGATAACCAATCCATGCCCAATATCATGTTAAAATCGACCATGCTGAGTAAAAGTAGGTCCACTCGGGTCTTCAGATCCCCGATAGATATCATGCACGACTGATACACACGGTCCACAACAACAGTATCACCCA
Organism: Nicotiana knightiana; assembly: GCA_005239525.1. Taxonomy (NCBI): domain Eukaryota; kingdom Viridiplantae; phylum Streptophyta; class Magnoliopsida; order Solanales; family Solanaceae; genus Nicotiana; species Nicotiana knightiana. Next base: position 22,707 of record ML386420.1, on the reverse strand, counting down.
CCGGGGTCGACACATGAATAGAGGTGACTAGAGACTCACGGGGCATATCCAGAAAACTGGAAAAATATGAAGAAACATAGGAATATGTAGAACCAAAGTCAAACAAAGCCAAGGCATCATGGCAATAAACTGAAACAATACCTGCGATCACGGCATGTGAGGCCATAGCATCCGGCCTGGCTGGAAATGCATACATGCGAGCCTGACCTCCCCCTGATCGACCTCCCCCTCTAGAGCGGCCTCTGGCTGACTGACCACCACCCCTAGCTGCCTGGGCGGGTGGTGAAGTGACTGGAGACGAAGTTGAGGGCTGGCCCCTCTGCTGAGAAGATCCACCGGAACGGCGGGGACACTGCCTCCACACGTGCCCGAACTCTCCACACTCAAAGCAACTCCCTGAAGCTGGAGGCGGGGACTGATAGAAACCCCTAACACCTGTACGGCCACTGGAAGACTCATGCATAGAAGAACCCTGAACTGGGAGTGATCGAGCTGCACCCTGAGCTAGGAGGGAACCAAATGAAGTGCGTCTTGACTGAGAACCACGGGGACCCTGCCCCGAGGAGGCACCACTATATGTTGAACGGCCTGATCGAGGAGGTCTGAATGAATGGTCCCTACCCTGCTGAAACTGTCCCCTGAAGGGAGTACCACTGGAACTGCCCGAACCACGAGGCCTCTTGGCCTCCCTCTCCTCCCGCTCCTGGCGGCGAACGGACTCGATATCTCGAGATATGTCAACAACCTGCTCGAATGAAGCACCTGATACTCTCTCCCGAGTCATAAGCAACAGAAGCTGATAAGAAAGACCATCCATAAACTTCCTCACCCTCTCCCTATCAGTAGGGACAATCTCAGAAGCATACCTAGCCAACTCGGAGAACCTCATCTCGTACTGAGTAACTGATAACTCTCCCTGGCGCAGTTGCTCAAACTACCTGCACTGCTCCTCTCTGCGAGACTGAGGAACATACTTCTCCAAAAATATCGTGGAGAACGACCGCCAGGTAAGAGGTGCTGAACCAACCGGTCTACGCCTCTCGAACGACTCCCACCATGTAAAGGCCGCACCCGCAAAATGAAATATAGCAAATGAGACCCCATTGGTCTCCAAAATACTCGCGGTACGCAATATCCTCTGGCACCTATCTAGAAATCCCTGGGCGTCCTCGCCCTCTGTACCGCTGAAAGTCGGAGGCTGAAGTATGCTGAATCTCTCCAACCTGCGCTGCTCGTCCTCAGGCATAGCAGGGACCACATAATCATGGACCGGAGCAACTGGCTGAGCTGGGGCTGCCCCCGGTGCCTGAATACCCTGTGCAGCCTACTCAGGTGCCCTGGAAGCTTGAGTCTGATTGCCTCTCCCGGCCTGAGTTGTAGTGGCAGTAGAAGACATGGTGACTGCCTGAGCCAAACTGGTGCATATTATCAATATCTGAGACAGGGCCTCCTGAAGACCCGGAATAACCATAGGCACTGCTCTGCCCATCGCACCTGCGACATCACACCTGCGGCTGCCCGACCATAGGTGCTGTCAACAACAGAACTTTCACAGCAGCAACTATTGCTGTAAATTTCCAAGTCCAAAAACCCCGCCAACCATCTGAAATCAATCCCGAGCCCCTCGGGCCCCAACCAAACATACCAACACACCCCATAGCATTATTCCAACTTAGCACCTTCGAAACACCAAAAACAACACGAAAACACCAAAATTACATTAAATTCAAGCCTATGAACTTTGAAACTTCCAAATTTCGCCAACTATGCCGAAATCGACCAAAACACCTCCGATTGACCTAAAATTTTGCAGACATATCCAAAATGATATTACGAACCTGCTCCAACTTCCGGAATTCCATTTCAACCCCGATAGTCTATTTTCCACTGCCGACCGGAAATTGCCAAAAACTAACTTTCGCTAATTCAAGCCTAATTCTACACCGGACATCACAAAAGTATTCTGAACACACTCCTAAGTCCCAAATCACCTAACGAAGCTATCCGAGCCATAAAATCTGTATCCCGAGGTCGTTTACCAATAAGTCAACTCTCAGTTGGCTTTCTCAACTATTAGGCTACTCTAAGAGACTAAATGCCTCAATTCTCACCATAACCACTCCGAACCCAAACCAACTGACCCAACACAACAAAAATATGCTAGAAATATTTAACAAATGCAAAAATGGGGGAAACAGGGTAAATTTCACGGAACGACCGGCCGGGTCATTACAAAAACAATGGGGTAAGAGTTCTTAACTAAATTTTGGTCCGAATCGATGGATGTTTAATATTTAGTTAGTGATTTAAGTTGGAAAATTTTGAAAATCCTCTTGGTTAAATTTTAAGATTTGAGGGTCGAGTTGATGTCGGTATTTAGTAAAATTGGTATGGTTGGACTCGTGGTTGAATGAGCGTTCATATTTTGTAACTTTTGTCGGGTTCTGAGACATGAGAATTACGGGCGATCTTTGAGTGCAATTTCTAATTTTTTGGGAAAATTAGTGTTTTCATAAGGAATTAATTCCTATAATTTGTATTGACTGAATCGAATTAATTGTGACTAGATTCGAGGCGTTTGGAGGTCGATTTTCGAGGAAAAGGCATAGCAAAATAAAGAATTACACAGTTCGAGGTAAGTAACCGTTCTAAATTTGGTTCTGAGGGTATGAAACCCCGGATTATGTGTTATGTGATTGGTTTTGAGGTGACACACATGCTAGGTGATGGGCGTGTGGGCGTGCACCGTAAGAATTGTGACTTGGTCAATTCCAAGGAACTATGTAGTTCAACAATCCATTGTTATCCATACATTTTCCATGTATTAGAGAAATCGAGCTACAAATCATTTTTAAACCATGTGTTGACACTGTAGGGACCCAAAGAGGTCATGTACATGTTGAATTATCTGCTAAATTTCTATTTTGAACTCAGTCACAGTTTTCTTTCATATAACATCCCAGTCTCTATTGTTCATTATTGATGCATTATATCATTGTTGTTTGGTATGCTTATCTTGATTTTTGAGAGCCCGAGAGACTGGAGAGGTTGATGACTTAGTGAGGCTGACAACTTGATTGTGAGGATATTTGTGGGATCGGGCTGCAGGCCGCAACATATTTTATTGATTTATCCCATGATTGGCTTGTTATAGCGCTTGGGCTGAAGAAGCCCCTCCGGAGTCTGTACACACCCCAAGTGAGCGCATGTACCTACTGAGTGCAAGTGCCGAGTGCTGGGTGATTGAGGGGAATGAGTGACTGTGAGGAAGAGTGATTGTGAGGTTGGAGCGAATGAGAGGACTGAGTGACTATTACTCTGAGAGGATGCATTGATTTCATTATTGTTGCACTTCAGCTGTCATGTATCAATGTTTTGGAAAATTTTGAGAGAGATTATCTTCTGTTTCAGTTGAACTTGATTTGAAATTACTTTTTGGGCCTCAATTGTTGAACTTGCAAGCATGCCTACTTTCTTATGTTGGAAATTACTGTAATTGGACTTAACTGTGAAGCTCGTCACTACTTTCAGTTCTTTATTTAGTGTTGTTACTTACTGAGTTGGTTGTACTAATGCTACACCCTGCACTTCGTGTGCAAATCCAGGTGTTCCCGTACAAATTGAGTGTTGATTTCTTCGCGCAGTTGATCTTCCGGAGATTCCGAGGTAGCTGCCGATGTTTCACAAACCTTGTCTCTCCTTTCCTATCTTTTTGCTTATTGCATTTAGTCTCAGACTATTATAGACCGTGTTTTCAAGACTTGTCATGTATAGATGCTCATTTACTCTTTGACAACCCCATAGTTGAGATTATTCCGTAATGTCGGTTTGCCTAGTACCACGATAGACGCCATCATGACAGGTTTGAATTTTTATTCGTGACAATCAAATTAGACCAAACATTCCAGATCATTCCTATACTTAATTATCAAACTCCCGGAAGTCTCGAAATTGATTTCGATCTCTCGAACTAAAAATGAACCTTTAGATCATTATATGTTTATGCTCAAAATAATGTCAAAACACCAAACACGTTAAAAAAACCCATCCAAAACTCTTCCGAGCCCTATGGGACCCCAACCAAGTATACTAACCAGTCTCAAAATATGATAAAAACTTTCTCAAAGCCTCAAATTGCCTCTAACAATACTAGAATCACGAATCGCACATCGATTTAAGCCTAAGAAATTTATAAAACTTCCGAATTCCAAAACTAATGCCGATTTATACCAAACCAACTCCAATTGACTTCAGATTTTGCACATAAGTGATAAATGACAATACAGACCTATTCCAATTTTTGGAACGGGGATCCGACCCCGACATCAATAAAGTCAACTTCCTGTCAAACTTTCCAAAATCTTCCATTCTTTCTAACTTTCTCCAATTCATGTTGAAACGACCTACGGACCTCCAAATCAACATCCAGGACGCTTCTAAGACGAAATCAAGATACGGAGCTATTGGAACCCTCAAAACCCTATGCTGGAGTCGTCTACACAAAATTCAAACTCCGGTAAACTCTTACCGCTTAAGCTTCTAAAACAAAATCCTTCTTTCAAATTGATCCCGAATCATTCGAAATCGAACTCAACCACACACATAAGTCATAATACATAATACGAAGCTCCTCGTGGACTTAAGCAGCTGAGCGGGACGCTAATTCTCAAAACGATCGATCGATCGTTACATTTTTCCTCACTTAAATATACGTTCATCCTCGAACGTGCTATGAATCATTTCGAGGTATCAAATTGTTGATTTTACCCTTACACATATACTTGCGGGTGATACCATGTCACCGCAACCGATATAGTCTGACAACACCATCTCAATTGAGATTATTTTTCCTATCCACTCTTATAAACCTTAGAACCAATTTTCTTACACTCCAATAATTTTCAAAAGGGTTCAATTTTCATATAAAAATACGGTATTAGTCTCAGCCGGCTATAGAAACTAGTGCCTACACTCGCACGACACAACCACATAACGTATCACAATATGCATACGCATATAACCACATCTCTGGTCATAGTAGCTCTTCATAGTCAATTACAGCATCGTCAATTAACTTCATGTTAACAAAAACCTCGTTCCAAACCTTCATAATACTTACAACAAGACACGAGGCATGAAGTCCTCATAATTATTTACTTGAATTAACGAGTCACATTTAACGGCATCTGGGCACTCACCTCGCTGGCTAATACTCAATAATTACAACACGAATATGGCTAATTATGCATATAGAAATACATACAAGAAATATCAAATAAACCTAAGAGGCATGACTCCCTATTAGTACTATTGTAAAAATATAATTTCACAAGGGAGAATTTAAACACATAAATTTTCATCACAAGGATCTTCTCCTTATATAACTTCTACCGTGACACGTAGCCCGATTTAAGTAATTCACATTAAAACACGAGGATCCCTTCCTCAGCTCTGAATCACAAGTAATATGTACATCGTGCAAATAAAAAATTTCCATTTTCTTCTTTTAAATAATTTCCTTTAAACAAAATCAAAACGCATAATGAACCCACATACCGGTAAGGTATATAATTCACAAATTGTAATCAATTATCCAAAAATTACATCCAAACTCACCGTAATGAGTGACAAAAAGTTACTTTTAGCCTCACAGCTCTTTTTAGTGACTAAAACAGAATGATAGACACGACTATCTCCATAGAATCTCCCAACATGAGTAAACACATAAATAGATTACATGATTACGAAGCTCACTCATAAGCAGAGCATAATAGGAGGACTCGCCTCGATACGTAGAACCGAATCAAGTCTAGAAAATTATTCCTGTATAATAAATCAAGAGCATACCTGTAAAGACACCATCTGGTGTAGCGGCCTCGGCCGTACCATGGAAAATATATCAACAGGTCGGGCCTCTACCTCTAGGACGCTCTCTACCCACTTGTCCTCCACCTCTAACTGGATATGTAGGTGGCGTAGCAACTGAAGTGGGGTTCGTAGCCTGAGTGTTCTAATGAAATATGCTTCTCCCAAGTTTGGAAAAATTTCTCAAGAGTTAATTGATTCATGCCAGGATTTGGCTTATTATAGTGCTTGAGCTGGATCGGCTCCTCTAGAGTCTGCACATCCATAGTGGCACAATGCTTGCAATTCTTTACATTTAGGCTGAATCTACCTAGGTTTATTTGTATTTGGGTTGGATCTGTCCTGGGCTGGATCTGCCCTGTTCTAAAGTTTTATTGTAAAAACCTGAAAGCATGTCTAAATTTATGTACCTTTACTTGTAGAATATGAATTACTAAAAATATCATTGTCATAGTTTTTGTAATTTCTGTATTGTTAATACTGCATGTGGGACTGTAATACTTTAATTCGTGACTGCTTTCAACCCAAAAGTTAGATTTATTAATTATTGAGTTGGTTGTACTCATGCTATACTCTGCACCTCGTGTACAAATCCAAGTATTTCCGGTCACGGTGGGTGCTGATTCACCGAGTTCAGACACTCAGAGATCATCGAGGTAGATGTTTGGCATTCGCAAACCTTGACTCTCCTCCCTTATCTTTCAGTTATTCATTTAGTTCTACTTTCTAGACAGTGTACCAGACTATGTCATTATGTAGATGCTTATGTACTCAGTGACACCCTGGGTTTGGGAAGAAAAAAAGATGATGTATTGAGCTATGATATTCTATCCTTTTTAATGAGATTTTTATTTACTTAAACTGCTTTACCATATTGCATAATTAACAGTGTTGGGAATGTCTGAGTAGTTGGCTTGCCTAGTACCATGATAGGCACCATCATGTTATATTGGGGTTTGGGTAGTGACAGATGTGTGGATACCATTGATTAAAATAGATGTTGAAGTTTATGTAATACAGGGCATTATTAAGTCAATTAAAGAAGTAGGGAAATTAAAAAAGAGTAAATTTTTCCTGGAAAAGGACCATTCTAGGTGATCAAAAGCCTTTTCAAGGTACAATTTTAGTAACATGTTACTATTTTTCCCTTTCATTTTTTGAAAGAAAGCAAGAGTTTTTTGAATGATAATGGCATTGTTCGAAGCTCACTTACCTTGTTAAAAGCTAGTCTGAGGTCGGCCTATTATTTTTGAGCTTATAGGTTTAAGCTTATTAGCAATAATCTTCGTGATAAGCTAATTAGCATGTACTATTTGATAACATGAGCACTTTTTTACCTTTGAAAAAAGGCACAAATATATAAGATTAATTTCTGGAGGGATGGCCTTGTCTAGAAAACTTGATCAAAAAATACTTTAACAATAGGGCCCACCTCGTCCCAATCTTTTTTATAAAAATAGGGATGTAGAGCATCTGACCCCGGTGCTTTAAGAGGCTTGAATGTGTATATAGATCTAGTTTTTTCTGAATCTTGTGGGGCCTTTTCTAAAGATTGAAAATCTTCACCACTTAGGAGATGGGAGTTAGAGTCATGGTGTAAGTATATGGATTTAGTGTGTTCTGTAGTGAATAAATGTTGGTAATATACTTGGATTATATTGTGAATGCCAGTAGTGTTAAAACACCAACTACCAACCGTATCTTTAATAGCGGTTATCCTATTCCTCCGCCGTCTTTGAAGAGTTGACATATGGAAGAATTTGGTGTTAGCGTCACCTTCATTTAGCCAAGCTATACGCAATTTTAATTTCCAAAAATCTTCTTCTAATCGTAATATATTACTATAACCAATAGTTAATTGTTGCTCTAGATTTTAAAGGAATAAACTAGTGGGATAATGGACAGAGGATTGAATACTGTAAAGCTAGCTAATATTTTACGCTTACTCCCAAAAATATTACCAAAGGAATGCTTATTCCAGTGTAGGACTACATTTGATAACTCTCGGCGGCGGTAAGGAGATATGTATTTGATGCCCATACCTGACGAACTAATTGTTGGAACTTTGGGTGTGATGTCCAAATGGGTTCAAAGCGAAATTGTTATGAGTAAATGGACGCCCAATTTCTAGAGATAGTAAAAGAGGACAATAATCAGAGTAAGCTCATGGTAAATGTTGCATTGTTTCTTCAGAATAAGTGTTTAGCCATTAATAGTTTGCTAACATACGATCTAGTCTCTCTAAAATGGTGTAACTATGATGACGCTTGTTTGTCCATGTAAAGCGCTACCCTTAAATCCTAGATCAATTAAGTTACAGTAGTTTATACAACGTGCAAAGGTGTCTGCTCTATTATTTCTAAGAGGTCTACCTCCAAATCTTTTACTTGATCGAAGTAGTTATTAAAGTTGTTCCCCTACTAGCCAAGATCCTTTAAAAGTATCATGAAGATGCATTAAGTTTTTTCATAAAATACTACGAAATTGAAAGCAATTACTAGCATTTATGGCAAAAAACAACCATTTAAATGGGCTTGGTCATACAACTAGGCAGTGGATTTCCTGTTCGGACATCCGCAACTCCTCCATATTGAGTAAAGCATTGTCCCATAAGACTGCCAAACCTCCTATGAGGCCATTTGCTGATACCTCGGACATGTTAGTGAATTGAAAGTCGTCGCATAGGATTGTGTGATCCTGCATGTGATTTTCCAATACGACAGCTAGAGCTGGCCTATGATTATCCAAGAGAGACCCATAGTGGCGCCTAAACTCTGCATTGTGAGAGCCCCTACAATTCCAAATTAAGATATGCATAGTTGAACGTGGAAGGATGGTAGGCGCAGTTGGGTATGGGATCTGGAGATGGGCAGTTATTGTTGTTGTCTTCTCCTGATCCATGACATTCAGAGTCGGGTGAAACATCAGAATTATGACAATGGAATATTTTTCGGTTTCACGGTCAGTCTTCAGTCAAAATTTTAGGATGCATGTTTCTAGTTCTGACGGGCATTTGAGTATGAATTTTTTTTAATACTGCTCTTTGAGGTTGTAAAGTTGTATATCCTTGTTGCATTATTAAAATAAAACCACTAGCTAAAAGGTATAATATGGCATATTGACCATTTTACTTGGCAATATAAATAAATATCATAAGCTATTTCTGCTTTTCTTATTTTTTAGCTTTATGTTTCCGTTTCAACAAATGGGTATTAAAATTTTATTACAAATAAATAATTGTTATCTTTATCCAACAATGAATACTATTTCTAATTGTAATGGTAAACTCTATTCATAGAAATATTTGCCTATTTGTTAAAGAAAATATTCATAAATCAATTAATTATAAGAGCTAGTACTGAAAAAGGCATATTTTTCAAAATATATTCAATTTACATCAATGAAAATAGGTAAAAAAATTATATAAAAATAAATAAATACGAGAGATAAGCATAATATTATTTTCCATGGAAATGCGAGTGGCGAAAAATAAGGGTATCTTTTAAATTATTCCTATAATTTAATAACCAAGCTTTTAATAAATACTTATCAATTAAAAACTTAAGAATAGCAAATAGTTTGGTATGGAAGGAAATATAGAGGCAACATTTACGTTGGAGATAAAATTCTATGACAAGTAACACAAAAATTATCATGGGAGTTTCCATGAAAAAGAGACTTTCGTTCCAATTCTTATAATAGTTTAATTTGAGTGTCATTAATATTAGGATTTCTTGATTAATTCAAATAAGGAATTATTTAATAAAAATGATATTAGTTGATTGTGAATTTTTAAATATTAAGAAAATAATTTAATTTACAATTTTGTCCAACGTGAATTTTATTTTTTTGTGATGACCCGATAGGTTATTTTGAGTTTTAGCCTTTATTTTCGTATTCTGAGACCTTGACTAGCTCCATTTAGTGTTCCTTGATTTGCATCCGCAGTCTGTGTCTTGTTCCGAGAAGTTTTTATGTGAACAATTGAAGAAAATGTGAGATTTTGCCTAACTAATTTGAGTTTACTAATGTCAATTTTTTATGTAAACGGATCCGAATCAATATTTTGACGGTCCCGGTGGGTTCGTATCGTGATTTGGAACTTGAGTGTATTACTAAAATCGAAATCGGAAGTCCCTAACTTGATTTAACGTGATTTATTGAAAACTAGTAAATTGAAGGCTTAAAGAATTCCAAAGTTTGACCGTAGGTTGACTTTGTTTCTACCGGGTTCGAATTTCAGTTCTGGAACTGGGGATAGGTTCATTTCACTATTTATGACTTGTCTACAAAATTTAGTACAAAACTGAGTTGATTTGATGTGATTCGGATGTCCGATTGTAAATTAAAAAAGTTCTTATGTTTCATTGAAAATTTCATACGTTTTGATGTTCATTTCGTAGTTCTAGGTGCTATTTTGGTGTTTTGATTATGCGAACGAGTTCGTATGATATTTTTAGACTTGTGTTGATGTTTGGTTTGGAGCCCCGAGGGCTCGGGTGATTTTCAGACGCGTAGTAAAGGGTTTGATAGAGTTAGAATTATGTTGGTTTATGTGCAGAAGCTCCAGGTCTCGCAATTGCGAGAAATGAGTCGCAATTGCAATGTTTAGCTTAAATCTGTTGGGCTTACAATTGATGTAACGATCCGGTCGGTCGTTTTGAGAGTTAGCGCCTCGATCCCCTGATAACTACTTTCCCCACGTTTATATCTGCTTATGAGACTTGTCGGAATGATAGTCGTGAATTTCAGAGATTTTTTGGACACATAGTCCCTATATATGAGTTTAAGCTTTAGAAATCGGACTGTAGTGGGAACTGTGTGAAGACGGATCCGGAATGGAATTCCGTCGACTCCGTTAGCTCCGTTGGGTGATTTCGGGGTTAAGAGCGTGTCCGGATTGTGTTTTCGAGGCCTGTAGTAGATTTATGCTTGGATTGGCGAAAGTCAGAATTTTGGTGATTTTGGCCGATAGGTGAAATTTTGGTATCGGGCTCGAAATGGAATTCCTAGAGTGGCTATAGGTCCGTAGTGTCATTTATGACCTGTATTTAAAATTTAAAGTCCTTCTTACTAGTTTTGACGTGTTTCGGCATCGGTTGTGAATTTTGGAAGTTTCATAAGTTCTTAGGCTTGAATTCATGCATAATTGGCGATTTTGATGTTATGGGATGTGTTTTGAAGGCTCGACTAAGTTTGAATAAGGTATTAGGACTGGTTGGTAAGTTTGGTTGAGGTCCCGGGGGCCTCGGGGATGTTTCAGATGCTCAACGGGATGATTTTGGACTTAGAAACCAGTTGAAGCATTGCTGGTTCTGTTGTTTCGTACTTGCGGATGGGGAGCCGCAGGTGCGGACACGCAGGTGCGGTGGAGGGCATCGCAGGTGCGGTTTTGGTTAGGGGAATCCAGGCTCGCAGGTGCGGACGGGGTTCCGCAGGTGCGGAGCCGCAGATGCGGCCCAGTGATCGCAGGTGCGGCCCCAGCTCATTTAGTAAGTTTTCGCACCTCTGATGTATTTTCCGTAGGTGCGGGACCGCAGGTGCGGTCCAATGAGTCTCAGGTGCAGAATTCCAAGGGTTTGAAATTCATATTTTCTAAAATGATTTGGAGCTCGGGATTTGACGATTTTGAGTGAGTTTTGAGGAGAAGATTCATAGGTAACGATTCCTAACCTTATTTCACTGGTATATCATTAATCCATAGCAATTTCTTCAATCTAATCAATGAATTTGGGTGAAAAATCATGAAAATGGGTGGAAGGTTCCCCAAATAGAATTATGAGAATTTACTGAGATTTTGACGTCAATTTTCGATAATTCTTGTTCGAGTGAGTTCGTGAATGAATGCGTGTTCTCAATTTGTAACTTTCACTCGATTCCGAGATGTGGGCCCGGGGGACTTTTTAGGAAATTTTCTTAATTTCGTGTATTAGCCTTGAAGTAATTAGCTAGGTCGATTTCTTACAATGATATTTACATTATGCAATTGAATTGAATAGATTTGGGCCATTCGGAGTCAAGTACTCGTGGCAAGAGCGTGATTTTGAGTTGAGTAGAGCAGTCGAGGTAAGTGGCTTGCCTAACTCTGTGTTGGGGACTTCCCCTTAGGTTGTTTTGATACTATTTGTTGTATGTGCGCCGTGTACGTGAGGTGACGAGTACGTGCACGGACCATTGTTGCAAAAATTCTATTTTTCCTTCCATATCATAAATCATTTCTCTTATTTCACTGTTTAATGTGCTAATTGTGTAGTTTAGATTAGGAAGGAGCATGTCTACCTGTTTTACCTGAATTCCCTATTTGATACTATGTGCACCATGTTTAGTTAGTCCTATCTTGTCTTGCTTGTGACTTTTCTCCTGAACTGTTTAAATAAACCTTATCCGGCATTCATTTGCATTTCATATTTAACGTATTTGGGGAGCTTTTCCCCTGTATTACATATTTAAATTGGGACTACAGACGTATTTCGGGAGATCCCCTTGTACTGCATATTTACTTTGGGACTACGGACGTATTCCAGGAGCTTTTCCCCTGTATTGCATATTTAAATTGGGACTACGGATGTATTCCGGGAGATCCCACTATACTCCATATTTACTTTGGGACTACAGACGTATTCCGGGAGATCCCCCTGTACCGCATATTTACTTTGGGACTACGGATGTATTCCGGGAGATCCCCCTGTACCGCATATTTACTTTGGGACTACGGATGTATTCCGGGAGATCCCCTGTACTACATATTTATTTTGGGACTACGGACGTATTTCGGGAGATCCCCTTGTACTGCATAATCATTTGGAACTACGGGACGGTATCCCGGGAGATTCCACTTTGTGATATATTATGTTGAGCCGAGGATTTTCTTTACTGTAAAACTTATATTGTTTTCCTTAAACTGTTTACTGTAGACATTACCTATCTTTTGAACTGTTTTAAACTGACTTATTTAGAAATCCAGTAGAGCTTTAACCTGACCTCATCACTACTTGACCGTGGTTAGGCTTGACACTTACTGGGTATCAAATGTGGTGTACTCATGCCCTTTCCTACACATGTCTTTTCGTGTGCAGATCCGGGTACGAGCTATCAGCGTCGTGGTTAGTCGCTGCTGCTGATTCTAGGAGGCTGCAAGGTATTTCTGCCCCGTTTGCAGAATCCTCTGAGTCTCCTTATATTCTATCTTGTAGAGACGTTCTTATGTACTTTTCCAGTTTTTGTTAGAGCTATAGTAGTGTTAGAAGCTTGTGAGTGTCTGTGATATTCCGGATTTTGGGAAGTTGTGTTTTGTATGAGCCGAGCGGCCAGTACGTGTTACACCCCATTTTTACACAAGTCAAATTAGAGTATAACATATTGGTGGTTATTGAATTAATTATTACCTAAAGAGTCACCACCTAATTATTTTAAAGGTGAATTAGGACACCAACTTTATCTATTATTAAGTCTGTGTATGGTCTACGAAACATCAGAAATTCGAAGGTAAAGGTTAAGTTAATCTTAAAGAAAAAGTGTAAGGCACTCCTTATGATCCATGTTAAAATGGTTTACCAACCAGACTTGAGTTAATTGATCAAAGTGTATTAAACTGCAAGTATAAATTACAGTTGTAGAGGTTGGAATGGTGATAGCCGAATAATAAAATATATTTGCAACTTCAAACTACATAGAGCCGCAAGTAGACTTAGTCTAACAGTTTCAAAATCCATTATAACTGATTCTTACATAAAAGGAAACCGAGCCTTCTAAAATCGTTATTAACCCCAAGCTTACTGACTTAAGCATTGGATTCAAGCAAGAAGGTTATTCCCAAAAGTTTCATCACCTATTAGACTAAGTTATTAATTATATATATGTAAGTCATTAATTAACAAGAAACTAAAAATAGTCAATAAAGACAAGAATCATCAAAAGATAACAAGTAATTAGAACAGAACAAAATAATAATCTATGCAATAGCCCAAAATCCACAAGACCCTCTGTTCTCCACTGTCGTACAGTGCAAAAGAATAAGACGGACTCCGAAAGGATATGCAGTGGTGATGACTTCATGGCGAAAACGAGTCTCGCATGGAAAGTTTCTCCAAAGTGTACATGCAAATAAATCAACGAGATAAAGATTAGCGAGCAATTTCATAATTAGAGAAATCTATAAAGACTTGCACAAAATAGTTCAAAAGAAAAGGCTAACAGACTTGCAGCATTAGCGAAATCCTATAGAAATACTACTAGGCCTACATATATAAGATTTTTAATCTATGTTAAAATAGTTATTTGAGTTGTGCGAAAGTTATACGCTCAAATTGGCACAAATTTTAAGCAAACAATGGAATTAGCTACAAATCTACACATGAACAAATTATTTTTAACTTCATGACTTAAAGAATAATGAGTTTCAGGTGCTTAAATATTATCACAAACTTACATCCCCGATACAATCAAGCCTTCAACAGACAACGAGAGAAAAGTTGAAGCTGGTTTTTATTATCATTCGAGCAAGCCAAACTACAGTCCTATAGAAGTGGTTTCTAGTATCAACTTATACAAAATAAGTCTAGTAATATAATAGACACATCGAACCAAACATCCCATACCAGGTCAAAGTATCTATTCAAAGTATTTTTTTTTTTTTACGAAAATAACAGAGATTTTGATTGTAGTTAAGTTGTCTACAATCCCCGATTCCCCCCTCATCCGGCTGAAGGCTTTTTAGGAGTATTTATAGGCGAAATCAGTCTAAGGTTCGGTTTCTGAGCGGGATTCGAAATTCAAAAGAAAGGGGTCACGGGTTCTGCTTCAGTCTTAGAATTGTAGCCGTTTGAGAATCAAACCTCTGAAAATGTGCAGAATAAATCTGATTTATTTAAAGTTCTTTGGCCTCTTATGCTTGACCAAATCTTGTGACAGAGAGGGGAGAGGAGAGCGTTGGAGAGACGCGTATAGGATTATCAAGGTTTGCACGAAAATGGCGAGATATTACTGACTTAGGTTTGAAAAACTTTGGAGCTTTGTTAAAAATGGACATGGAAGATAGAGGAATAGGGGTGGGCGGATTGTTAGAGAGAAGATGAAATAGGGTTAGGCTTAGTGGGGCTGGCAGATTTAGATTGGGAATGATGGGTTTGTGGGTATTATTATTGGGCTATTGTGGAGTGGGCTCTAAATAATCTAAATGGGCTATGGCATATTGAGGAGATCTGGTAGGTCATGGACTTGATCTTGAATTTTGAAAGCAAATCCCTTCTTCATTTTAATGTCTTTAGGCTTCATTGTCTTGCTAATTTGGACACAATATAATAATATGATAGACATATAAATTATTCAAAATAAGTAGTTAGTTTATATAAATAAAAATATTACATTTTTAATACTAATAACAATATTAACAATAATAATTATGGTATTAATAGTAACTACCGCTACTAATACTACTACTAATAAAATAATAATAATGATAATAATAATTACTAATAATATTGTTAACAGTGATATTAATACTACTAGTAATATAATTATAATAGAGCATTAATGATTAGGAAGCGCAAGGAAATTAGGTAGAAGAAAGGTGGGACAAAATTAGATGTCAACAGTACGTTACTTATGTCATTGCCCCTATTCGCCTTTATTGCTTGCGTGTTATTTCAATTTCCCCCCGTTATATTAGGCTTACCTAGTCGTAGAGATTAGGTTCCATCACGACACCTTCGGAGGGTAAATCGGGTCGTGACAATTGCGAACTTAGTGTTCGCATTTGCAATGGGGTGTTCGGTAAGCTTTGTTCGCATTTGCTATCATCTTGATCGCTTTTGCGATGTGTCACTAGTTCGCAATTGCGAAACTATATGTCGCATTTGTGACTGTAGCAGGGGTGTGAGGGACTTCGTTTTGCGATGGTTTCTTCGTATTTTCGGGGCTCGCATTTGCGAATCCCAGGTCGCAATTGCGACACCTGCGACTAGACAAAAAGCTGAGGGACGAGATTTTTAGCCTCATTTTCATAATTTGGACCTCTAGACTCGATAAGAGGCGATTTTGAAGAGGGAATTTCATCTACAAACTTTGGGTAAGTAATTTTAATTCATTTCTAATTATATTTCATCAATTTATCTTAGATTTTAACATCAAATTAATGTGAATCAAAGTGAAAATTTGTGAAACCTTGTCACGTTTTTGAAAAATAAGAAATTGAGTTTAGGGAGTCGATTTGGACTCTATTTTGAAACTAATCACAAACTCGTTGGGTCATGGGTAGTCCGAATCCACCATAGGACCCGAGTTTTGACTAGGCGGGCACGAGTTGACTTTTGTTGACTTATTGGAAAAAGTTTAAAGATATTAGCTTTATCTATTATAATTGATTTTCCTAGCATTATTTTTTATGTATTAAGTCAATTTTGGTTAGATTCGATCGGTTTGGAGGCGAATTTTAGAGGAAATCCCCGGTTGATCTTTGATTTGATTACGGAATAAGGTAAGTGTTGAGTCTAACCTTGATTTGAGGGAATTAGGAACCCTTGAACTATATGTTATATGAATTACGTGTGCAATGACGTATATACGAGGGAAAGAGTGTATATACTCCGTCAAATAATTGTTTCCATGTCTTCTCGCATTTCATGAATTTCTCATTCCATGCCTTAATTATTTTCTATGCTATAATTTATTACTTATTAACTATTCTTGTATTGAATTGTTCATCCCTTCCATGACTCCGTGATTAAGCCTACTTGCCTTAATTGTCTTACTTGCACACCTTAATTGTCATGTACTTGACTTGTCTGGTTGCTTTTGTATTATTTGTAGAATTTGTTCGATTTGTACGCGGTTCCTCTATCGCTTTGCTTCCATATCTATTTATTATAGAGATTCTTATAAATTGAACTATTGGATTGATTAAGTTTATTTAAATTGTCTATGGATTGGGTTTCACGCTACAATGATTGTGCTATGGTGGAATAAGGGAGTATTATGACATTGATTCTGATGATATGGTGGGATCGAGTTAAGCGCCGCAACGGTTGCTTATGTAATACTTGATATTGATAAATGATAATATGGTATAATAAGGGAGGATTATGATATTGATTACGATGATATGGTGGGATTGGGTAGCGCATCGCAACAGATTATATACGTGATTCTTGATATTGATAAATGATTCTATGGTGAAATAAGGGAGGATCGTGTGTGTACGGTAAGATCGGGTTGTGCGCCACAACAGATTGTGTGTTTTGTACTCGTTATTGTTATTGTGTTAGTTTTCAGCATTTTTATATGATATTATGAGGTCTGATATTCTGGATTCTTTGATTGTGAGGTTGGGTTCGTTGTTATAATTAACTACTTTACTTTCATCCCTGTTTTCTTTCCCTTGTATTATTATCATTCTGCATACATGTTATTGTAAGTGGTCGTTCTTATCCTCGTCACTACTTCGCCAAGGTTAGGCTCAATACTTACAGAGTACATGGGGTCGGTTGTATTCATACTACACTCTGCACTTCTTATTCATATTTTGGAGTGGGTCCTAGCGGCATTTAGTAGATTTGCACGTATCTAGTTCTTGACGGAGACTTGAGGTACAACTGCACAACGTTCGCACCCTGAAGTCCCCTTCTACCTCACCTTAGCTATTTATTTTGATTAAGACATCTATGCTTTTATTCAAGCTATTATTTGTATTACTATAAACACTCGTGTATTCGTGACATCAGTTCTGGGACTGTATTTGGATATCGTCGTTTATTGGTTCATTTACGCTATCTCAGTTTATTAAGCTTATTGGTTTTTATTTGATTCGAATTGTTAAAAATGGTTAATAACTATATCTAACTTTGGCTTTCCAAGCAAGTGAAATGTTAGGTGCCATCACTGTCCTGAGGATGGGAATTCTGGGTCGTGACAAGTTGGTATCAGATAACTAGGTTACCTAGGTCTCACGAGTCATGAGCAAGCTTAGTAAAGCCTGGAGGATCGGTACGGAGATGTCTATACTTATCTTCTAGAGGCTATGGAGTTTTAGGATAAAATTCACTTCTTTCTTTCTCTATCGTGGAATTTCATTCTATCATTGATGATTGAGCTATTATGTTCTTGTTCTATCACAGATGCCGAGAACACGCATAACATTTTCATTCAGACAAGAGCTGTAGCCCCCTGTGGTAGCTACTAACAAGGGCGGAGGCCGAGGTCAAGGTTGAGCTAGAGGCCGAGGTAGAGACTGAGCTTTGTCTAGAGCTTGGGCATCATGAGGGGTGTTTCGATTATGGGGGTACTGGTCACATCAGGAGGTACTGCCGATATTTTTGAGCAGCATGCCAAAGTAGAGTTCTCATGCCATGGTTCCCGCACCGATTGCATCACCACCCGCTCAGCCACCTAGAGGTAGGGGTCAGGCTACCAGAGGTGGTGGTCAGGCCGTTAGAGGTAGAGGTCAGGCCATTAGAGGTGGAGGCCAGCCAGCTAGAGGCCATCCGAGAGACGAAGGTAAGGGTGGTGGGACCCAACCCCAATGTTATGCATTCCCAGCTGGACCTAAGGCCGAGTCATCTGACGTCGTTATCACATATATTGTTCCAGTTTATCATAGAGATGATTCAGTTCTATTTGATCTGGGCTCTACTTATTCCTACATGTCATCCTATTTTGCTTTATATCTGGTTATTCCTC
The DNA here is from genome assembly GCA_005239525.1 of Nicotiana knightiana. Lineage (NCBI taxonomy): Eukaryota > Viridiplantae > Streptophyta > Magnoliopsida > Solanales > Solanaceae > Nicotiana > Nicotiana knightiana. The sequence goes on along the minus strand of ML386420.1, from coordinate 4,170 downwards.
GCGATTCTTTGAGTGCTCCTATATATGTGTCCACGCCTGTGGGAGATTTGATAGTTGTAGACAGTGTGTATCGCTCGTGTGTGATTACTATTGGGATTCTTGAGACTAGTGTAGATCTCTTACTTCTTGATATGGTAGACTTTGATGTTATTTTGGGCATGGATTGGTTGTCACCTTATCATGCTATATTGGATTATCACACAAAGATGGTGACCGTAGCCTTGCCAGGGTTGCCTCGATTAGATTGGAGAGGAACTCCTGGCCATTCTACCAGCAGGGTTATTTCTTATGTCAAGGCTCGGCGTATTGTCGAGAAGGGATGTCTAGCTTATTTGCCCTATAATCTTTATTCTAGTGCAGAGGTTCTTTCCATGGATTTGGTACCTATTGTGCGTGAGTTTCAAGAGGTATTTCCTGCAGATCTATCGGGGATGCCTCCCGACAGAGATACTGACTTATGTATTGAATTGACTTCGGGCACTCAGCCCATTTCTATTCCACCATACCATATGGCCCCGCCTGAGTTGAAGGAACAGAAGGAGAAGTTACAAGATTTACTTGATAAGGGATTCATTAGACCTAGTGTCTTGCCTTGGGGTGCGCCCGTGTGTTCGTGAAGAAGAAATATGGTTCGATGAGGATATGTATAGACTATCGACAGTTGAACAAGGTCACTATCAAGAACAAGTATCTGTTGTAGAGGATTGATGACATTTGATCAGCTTCAGGATGCCAAAGTATTTTCAAAGATTGATTTGAGGTCTGCTACCATCAATTGAAGATTAGGGCATCAGATTTCCCTAAGACAGCTTCTCAGACTCGATATGAGCATTATGAGTTCCTAGTGATGTCATTGTGGTTAGGTTGACAAATTCCCCTGCAACATTTATGAATTTGATAAACCGGGTATTTAATCCCTATTTGGATTCTTTTATGATCGTATTCATTGATGATATCTTGATCTACTCTCGCATTCGAGAGGAGCATGAGCAGCATCTTCGAGTTATGCTTCAGACTCTAAGAGATAGTCAATTATATGTCATATTTTCAAAGTGTGAGTATTGGTTAGACTCAATCGCCTTTTTGGGGCATGTTGTATCGATCGATGGCATAAAAATGGATCCTTAGAAGATTGATACAGTACAGAACTGGCCTAGACCTACTTCAACTATGGAGATTCAGAGTTTTCTGGGTTTGGCATGTTATTCCGGTTCGTGGAGGGGTTCTCATCCATAGCAGCCCCATTGACTAGATGGACCCAGAAAGGTGCTCCATTCAGGTGGTCAGATGAGTGTGAGTTGAGCTTTCATAAGCTCAAGACTGCCTTGAATACGACACTAGTATTAGTGTTGCCTAGAGGTTCAGGATCCTACACGGTGTATTTTGATGCATCACATATTGGGCTTGGTGCAGTATTTGTACAGGATGGCAGGGTGATTGCATATGCGTCACGGTAGTTAAAGGTTCATGAGAAGAATTACCTTGTTCATGACCTATAGTTGGCAGCCATTATTCATGAACTTAGATTTGGAGGCATTACCTTTACAGCGTGTCGTGTGAGGTGTTCACAGATCATTGGAGTCTACTGTATTTATTCAAGAAAAAAACATCTTAACTTGAGATACCAGAGGTGGTTAGAGCTGTTGAAAAACTACGATATTACCATTTTGAATCATCCGGGAAGGCCAATGTGGTGGCTAATGCCTCGAGTAGAAAGGCTGTGAGTATGGATAGCCTTGCATATATTCTAGTTGGTGAGAAACCGCTAGCATCAGATGTTCAGGCTTTGGCCAATGAGTTCGTGAGGCTAGATGTTTCGAAGCCTAGTTGTGTTCTAACTTGCACAGTCTCTCGGTCTTTTTTCTATGAACACATCAGAGAGCGTCAGTATGATGACCCACATTAGCTTGTACTTAAGGACATGTTATGATATAGTGGTTCCAACATGTTACTATTGGAGACGATGGGGTATTGGGGATGCAAGGTCGAATTTGTGTGCCTAATGTGGATGGGCTTCGTGAGTTGATTCTTGAAGAGGCCCACAATTCATGTATTCCATTCATCTGGGTGCTTCCAAGATGTATCAAGATTTGCGACAACATTATTGGTAGAGAAGAATGAAGAAGGATATAGTTGCATATATGTCTTGGTGTTTGAATTGTCAGCAACTAAAGTACGAGCATCGGAGGCCTGGCGGTTTGCTAAAGAAGCTTGAGATTTCCGAGTGAAAGTGGGAGCGTATTACCATGGAGTTTGTTGTTGGGCTCCCACGGACTTTGAATAAATTCAATGCGGTATGGGTCATTGTGGATAGGTTGACCAAGTCGGCACATTTCATTCCAGTAGCAGTTACCTATTCTTCAGAGTGGTTGGCTGAGATCTATATCCGCGAGATCATCCGTTTTCACGGTGTTCTCATGTCTATCATTTCTGATCGAGGTATGTAGTTCACCTCGCACTTCTGAAGGTCCCAGCGTGAGTTAGATACAAGGGTTGAGTTGAGTACAACATTTCATCCCCAGATGTGTTCCACAACGGTTGTGTATGTAATACTTGATATTGATAAATGATAATACGGTGTAATAAGGGAGGATTATGACATTGATTACGATGATATGGTAGGATAGGGCTGTGCGCCATGACGAATTGGTGTTTTGTACTCATTGTAATTGTGAGCATGTGATTTTTACTCGCCGTATTGTCCTATAAAAATCCCAATAAATCAATTGATTTTATGAATATTGATTGATTTTTCAGTAATTAATTGTGAATTATCTGCATTGCTTGCATATCCATAATTCATCTTTCAAAATCATTGAAATTTTTGCATTATGAAGTTATTGGTTATAATTAATTAAATGGTAGACAAATGACGAGTATTTAACGTAATGTAGTTTTTAATAACTAATTAATACAAAAATTAATCATCTTTTATTCGATAAAACACGGGTTGAATTAGGAATATAGAATTGGTCGTGTCATTCTTGATTAATCTGTAAATAAATAAGGTTTAAGTTAATTACTACATTCCTTGGATTAAATTAGATTTGAATTTAACTAATCTAATTGATTTTAGTTAATTAAAAGGGTTTAAAATCGGACCTGGGCCAAAGCTACCCAGGCCCAAATCCCTTCTCTATACACAATACACTCCAAGCCCAAACCCCTTAACCAGGCCTGTCCCCCGTAACAACCAAACGACACCGTTTCGCCCCATCAAACCCCAGTCGTTGGATCATTTCGATCCAACGGTTTCGAACCCCACACCCCTAAACTATATATATGTCCAAACCACACCCCACACCCTCATTTCACCAAAGCCTCACACCCCCCCTGTCCGTCTCTCTCTCATCTCTCTTAAACCACAAACCCTAGTCGCCACCCTCTGGCCACCGGAAATCGCCTCCGGCGGCGGAGCTTCTCTAAAGACCACCAAAACTTCACCAGGTTATCCCTACGGTCTCCTCAATCCCGTCCCAACATTTATTTTCACAAAAGATCGCCCAGTTAGGAGTAATTTCAGATCTGAAATTTACAGAAACCCTAAATCGTACTAATGGAAACTCCAAGCGGCTCTGTGACTCAAACTCACATGAGTCGATGGCTCTTGACAAGAGCCGTCGATTCATGTGAGTGAGGGTCACTTATGGAGGTCGCCGTAATCCGGCCTAACTCCGGCTAGTTGCCGTAGTTCATCCAAACCCCTCAAACGGGTATCCCCACTTCCTTTCTACATATTTCTTGATTTGTTAGCATAAATAGGCCCTAGTTATTCACTGTCTTCCTTTGATTTCTTTTTCTTCTTCTTTGATCTGTTCATGTCTTTCATTGTTTAGTTTAAAGTCCCAAATGCATTTAGTTTAGGTTATTTTTATCACCATTTTTTGTATGATTTAACTGTTCAAGTCTAATACTTTGTATGACAAGGATTAGCACTAAGTTTTTATTTCCTTTCTCTGCTAATTTCNATTAAATCCCTGAATTCATAGGTTAAAATGTTTTGTTAGTAAAACAGCCCCTATTAGTTGTTTTGTTCATGTTTTGTTGTTTTGTTCATGTTTTGTTTGAGGTCATCATTTGTTTTAGCTTTGATTTTTGCTGCCTCTGTTATTAGTCTCAATTAGATGTTAGCCTCCAGTTAATCATGGGTTAAATGGCGACTCTTAGTTT
>ML386414.1:0-10806 GCA_005239525.1 Nicotiana knightiana | reverse complement strand
TACATAAAGAAAAATCAGAGTACGAAGATTAATGGGCAATACATTACTTACGATCGGGGTTCCACTTCTTGGGGAACGGCAATTTCTCTTCTGGGATGATGTCACAGGTCCTTACCCACACGAACCGGCTCATACAACCCCGGTCCTTGTCTTTATCTATGCTCGCAAACAAGGCCTTCGTTGCTCGGCATTGGAGCTTGATCAACCCTCGAAAAAGTCGGGGTCGATATAACCGCATGAGGTTGCTGAGAGTGAACTCCATCCCCTCGGCCTTGCTGGATAAGAAGCGGAGCATGATCATAATGCGCCAGAACGAGGGGTGAACCTGGTCGAGGGTGACCTGGTACCTCTTTCAAAAATCGACGACAACTGGGTCGAGAGGACCCAATGTGAAAGGGTAAGTGTAAACACTTAGAAACCCCTCCACATAAGTGGTAATGCTCTCTTCGGGTGCGGGGATCTGTACCACGATCTCGGCCCCCAGTTACAGTCTCTCTTCATGGCCTCGAGATGGCCCGCTGTTATCAAGCAGATGCACCTTGACACGTGTTCACATCGGCCTGGGATCGATGAAGGGTTCTCGACTTTGAAGTAGAATTTTAAAGTAGATGGTCCGGGAACATACTAGTGAGGGAGCGGTTCCACCGGCGTTTTGTCACCGGCCGGCTGGGAAGAAGAAGAAGAAGCTTTCTCCTTTTGTGGGACGGTTTTGGAGGTTTTCGGCATTGATTCAGGTAGAAAGAAGCGGAGAAAGGTAAAACTTGGTGTTTTGGTGCTAACGAAGTTGACTCAACGGGCGGTGAAAGAGAAGAGATGGAGAGAGTTAAGGGACTTAGAGGTTTTGATGAAGGTGAAAGTAAAATTTTGATTCAATAAAAGAGTGTGTATTTATAGATTTACGGCGACGGTTCGGTGATGCTAGTGGTCGAACGTCCACTGACAAGCATTAATGATTTGGGGAACTGTACCGACAGAATGTTTCGGTCACCTCTGCCGCTTACGTTACGAGGATGACATCACTATCGAGCTCTCCGGAAAATCGAGGCTCAAGTCGTTTCTTATCATTTTACTCTAAGAAACGAGGGGACTATCTGTATACGATAGAAATCAGGGCTACCCGATTTCTTCCTTTGATCGAGATAGGAATGACATGTCAAAGAGCTAGGACGTCGAGTTCGAAATCGAAGCCTCTTTTTCAGACCAAGGTCGACATCAATAATCGAGGCTAGAAAGAGACAAACTCCGAAGCAACATCTGTATAGCTTGATAACGGAAAGGGCGAGATATCCGCGACAGGTCGAGGATCGTGGCGTGAATCTAGGAACGGATCGATCTACGACGGTTAATCAGTTGTTAATATAATTTCCTACTATAATTAGAAGTGTACCTTATTTAGGACTCCTCTATTATATAAAGATGAATCCTTTTCATTTGTAATCATCAATTATTCAGTGATAAAAATACATAGACTTATTATTCTCTTGATATTTCACTTACTATTCGTCAGAATTGCTTTATCATTCCACCTCGAGACTGTCTCAAATCGAGGTCGAGGGTTTGCTTACATACTGGTTTGATTTATTTTATTGTTTAATTCATTTGTTTAATTCATTATTTACCAATTGGTATTGGATCAAATAACATATTCTTAAAACCACAATATAAGTTTAATTGTTATCCGAATTTGAGGGTAAATAATATTTCACATAACGTGTCCAACCTCGTGAAGTAATAGTGATCGCGATTCTGAATCAACATTCTACATTGTATTCTCTAGGCTATATAAGACGATTTGTCATCCTTAACCAGAGGTCTCGCGATTGAGTCCCTAGGTATGGAGTCTCATTTGTTAGGGAGCGTTTTACCCCTCAATGTGGGACTTCCCGACGAAAATCCGAATTTAGTCGGGTCCCAATATGGGTACCGGGCACCGGTGGGAAACCAAAAAAAAAAAAGATGATTTGCTTCACTGACGGCAAGGATATCAGAGGATTTGTCCCACACTTCGCCATTGAGATCCATAAACGATTTATAAATTTATAATCTGCGGTTGATAATTGCGATTTATAAGTCGTATTTAACATTTGCGAATCCAAATAGTATTTGCTGAATGCTATTTCGATTTGTGGTTCTGATGGAAGATACTGTTGAGTTTATACACAAATTACACACGTGATTCTACTCTGGCAGAAGTGCACGCGCAATTCAGCTCTGGAAAACCTTCCTGAGGTCCAGAGAGTTTAACAATTGTGATTCTAGGTAGCATTTGCTAAATGCTATTTTGATTTGGGGTTCTGATGGAAGATACCACTTAGGTTATACACAAAGTACACACGTGATTCTTCTCTGGCAGAAGTGCACGCACAATCAACTCTGGAAAAACTTCCTGAGGTCTAGAGAGAGATTTGTAAGGCGCATTTTCTCTCTAAGTAGCATTTAAGAATTGCGATTTATAAATTTTTTACAATTGCGATTTATAAGTCGTACATGTCACATTTGACAATTGTGATTTATAAGTCCGGGGGGTTATACAACGGGAAATCGAACCTTCACCAACAAAATAAAAGTTCATGTAATATAGTGCAGTATTAGTACTACTACATGAAGCAACAAGCCGTGATTTGGTGCCTTTGAAAATATGCACAAACTCAGTTGAGGTAATAAATTTTATCAATAAAGGCAATGAATCTTATAGCTCTATATTCGTGAATGTAGGTCGTTGATGTAATACTGGGTAATTCAAAACTATCGCATAACTATATAGAGCATAACAGGATGGCATACCTCTTAGCAAAGGAAGGGGCCGAGAAGAAATTCTTTAATCGTATTAAAATTTTGGTAGCCCTTCCGGTGTTTGCAATCAATTAGGAATTTGATAATTCCTCTGATGTTTGTAAACGAAGCAGCATAGACATATATAGTAGGCAATACGTTTCCAAGAGAAAGTTTGACTTGTAATAGTAATTTGGTAGCAAACACTACTATAGTCTACACAGGAAACTCTGCTTAAGCTTCTTTAAAATAGAGGAAGTTTCAGAAACTACTATTGTTTAGTGACTATTAACTTCTTATACCTATTATATACATAATTACTTCCTATAGCTACTATTCAGTTGTTACGGTAGTGTATTCACTGTATTCGCATTATTGTATTCATGAATACATTAGCAAAAATCGCCTAAAAACAGGGAGTCCAACTGTACGCGACTGTATTTCAGATGTATTCGCGACATGTATTCATGAATACAGTAACGGCAAGCACCTTAAAAATAGGTTTGTCCAGCTGTCTAACAAGGGAAATAGGATCAATTAGCGTGATACACTCCTAATAACTCGACAAAATCAATTCTAACACTCCTCATTATCAACCTAATTAATTAGAATGATTTTTCAGTTGTATTTAACTGTTGTATTTAGTGTCTTTCAATATATGTTTTTTTACTGTTGCATTCATTAGATTCAATGTTTGTATTTACTGTATTCACTATTTTGTATTAAGTGTATTCAAATATATTTGTATTAACTGTATTTTAGTTATTCCTAATACATGTTATTACTAATGTATAAAGTATATTTCATTGGTTGTATTCATTGTATTTTTATTTGTATTCAGCGAATTTTACTGTATTTTACTGTATTATGTTCTATTTCAATGTTTGTATTAAGTATATTTCAATGTTTATATCATGTATTCATGCATATTGTATGTATAGTATGCATAAATATAGGTGTATTCAGTTGTATTAAAAAAATACAGACCTTTGAAATACATAAATACAATGTGTTTGAGTGAATTTATACATAATACAATGTATTTGTATCATTGTGTATGACTAAATAGCAAAGAAGAGAAGAAAGTTCGTCGGAGATGGCGTTTTTCCGCCGAGCAAAATACTGTATATATTGTATTACAACTAAAAATTGAGACGAACAAAAACCCCGGCCCTCAAATCTTCTCCGGCGTAGACAATAATGCAGTATCCGTCGTTCATGTTACAGTACCCGTGCTCTACTCGAATTATTCCGACTTCGTTTTTGCTCCCCGCGCAGTGGCCATAACTTCATAGCGACGAGCCCCTCCTTGTTATGGAGGAATTTGATTTTGAAGAAAAGGTCTGTCTTTCCCCTCTTTCTCACAACAATTTAGAAGTATTTTCAATTGCAGTAACCCTAGAGAATTCGGCCAGAGAATTCACGATAGAATCAGGTATTTTGCTCGAAGAGAGAGAGAGAAAGAAGAAAAATTATGAGAGAGAATTGTGTGTTAATTGAAAGAAAGAGAGAGAAAAAACATAAATAGCGTATTCCACACCCCAATGGTAGTATATACCATAAATATCTGTTTGCTATAAAATATAAAATGTAGTTATAGAAATTAATATTTTAAAATAATTTTGGTTTATAATAAATAGGTGTATACCTTTGCAATAGGAGGTAAAATTTCCTTAATAAAATCATCTAATTAACCAAAAGAAGGGGCTTTTTTCACTTTTAGTCTGTGCCAGAAATATAAAAGGTAGTTATAGAAATTAATATTTTAAAATAATTTTGGTTTATAATAAATAGGTGTATACCTTTGCAATAGGAGGTAAAATTTCCTTAATAATATCATCTAATTAACCAAAAGAAGGGGCTTTTTTCACTTTTAGTCTGTGCCAGAAATTATTTACATTCCATAGCCGAAAAAGTATATAAAATTTGTATAATTTTTATATATAACATACATAATGTATATATATACAAAAAAAAATATTACATTTTTTAACTATTATTTTTTTAGAGCGGCTATACTGTGTCATTTTCCCAAAAAAAAACTACATAAATCCATTTTGCAGGAACTTCTAACCCAAAAAGAGAGTTTTATTACCAGAAACTTTCTGTAAGCAGTAACATCTATTCAGCTATTAGAAGAAGGGGAAAAAATGTCCAATCTGAATTAGTTAAAATATTACTCCCTCCGGTTCATAATAAGTGACCAGTTTCCTTTTTTATTTTGGTCCAAAATAAGTATCCAGTTATGTAATCAAGAAAGAACTCAATTTGTTTTTACAAAATAACCCCTATGTACATATCCCTAAAAAGTTTTCTTATTCCTCACATTAAATGTTTAATTAGAGGTAGTTTAGTCATAGTAGGTATTTTTATATAGAATTTAATATTTTCTTAATGGCGTGCTAAAAGCAAATTTGTTACTTATTGTGAACCGGAAGGGAGTAGTATTAACTCCGGACTAAAGTTTTTGTCACTACATAGAAAAATCACAGTTTAACATAATAATTATCGTCGGACACAAATTAATGCTTTTATTTAATTTTTTTCACATTTCAAAATCCAGCTCTTCAATTGATCTAGTATTGTAGCTCAAATTTCCAGACTGGATCTGGATCAGAAGTAACAGCACAATATCAACAAGAATTACTTACCTTATACACAATAATATGAATATCACCACTTGCATCAAAATCAGTGCACATAAGTCACAATTATCAAAAAGCAAATTTATATGTGCCACTAAAGTTGTGTTTTGAAGGTCATTGGCACATGTTTTGAACTATCAAAGACAAACTGACGAAAGGACGCACGTGATATATTTACAAGTAAATACTGAGTTTAGTCGAACCATAGTCAATACACTCCATCCGTCTCAGCTTTAACTCGCCAAACGTCCTCTTTATAAAGAAAATTCTACCTCAGTTGTGATATATTTACGAGCAAATATTGAGTTCAGTTCAACCCATAGTCAACAGACTCCATCCGTCTCAGCTTTAACTCAGCCCAAAACGTTCTCTTTATAACGAAAATTCTACCTCAAACACACCTAATACACAATTTATTCACCTTATAACAAATCTTGACTCGTCCTTCCCACAGTCTCTGTGTGGACTCTCTCATACACACAACCTAAGGCGAAACAGTTGCAGATCTTTATTACTATGGAAAGAACCATGACTGAGGCACCAAACAGCCTAAAGAAAGCCACTGATGGTGGTATCAGAGGACAACAAGAAGGCTCTTCGGTTCATTGAAGAGGTCACAACCAACGTTGATGAGGTCCAAAAGAGAGTTCTTGCTGAAATCCTCTCAAGGAATGCCAATGTTGAGTACTTGCAGCGTCATAATCTCAATGGTCAATTGGATAGAGAGACATTTAAGAAAGTCATACCTGTCATTACCTACGAAGATATTCAGCCCGATATCAACAAAATAGCCAATGGTGATAAATCTCCAATCTTCAGCTCCCAACCTATCTCTGAATTCTTGACAAGGTTCGTCCATTTTTCCTTCTTCTGATAGAAAAATGTGCATCCCCATCTCAATAGTGTACTTTTATAAAGTACACAATTCACATCTCTGTATCTCATTAAGCTCTTCTCGTTCTTGCATGTCAATCCTTTGCCTTTCATTTTTGCTAAAAGGCAATTTTGTTGTGCAGTTCTGGGACGTCCGGAGGGGAGAGAAAACTGATGCCAACAATTCAGGAAGAGCTCGGGAGGAGATTACAGCTTCACGGCTTGATGATGTCTGTGATAAGTCAATCTGTTCCAGATTTGGAAAAGGGCAAAGGAATGTATTTCTTGTCCATAAAGTCTGAAGCCAAAACTCCAGGAGGATTACCAGCTCGCCCTGTTTTAACAAGTATTTACAAGAGTCCTTATTTCAGCAACAGGCGTCTTAGCCCTTATGCAAACTACACTAGTCCAGCTGAAACCATTCTCTGTCCAGATTCTTACCAAAACATGTATTCCCAAATGCTTTGTGGCCTCTGCCAAAACAAAGAAGTCCTCCGGCTCGGCTCTTACTTTGCATCTGGTTTCATCCGTGCCATCCGGTTCCTAGAGAAGCACTGGTCTCTACTTTGCAATGATATCCGAATGGGAACCATTAACACCCAAATTACAGATCTGTCAGTGGGAGAGGCAGTGATGAAAATCCTCAAACCTGACCCAGAGTTGGCTGATTTTATTGAGGCTGAATGCAGTAAAGAATCATGGAAAGGGATCATTACTAGGTTGTGGCCTAATACCAAGTATGTGGATGTTATTGTAACGGGAAGCATGTCGCAATATATACCAACCCTTGATTATTACAGCAATGGCCTCCCTCTTGTCTCTACCATGTATGCTTCCTCAGAATGCCCCTTTGGAATCAACTTGAACCCCTTTTGTAAGCCCAATGAAGTCTCTTACACACTCATTCCCACCATGGGCTATTTTGAGTTCTCACCAATTCACAGAACCAATGAAGTCCCCAATTCTATCTCCATGTCCGAGTCGCCTAATGAGAAAGAACAGCAACAATTGGTCGATTTGGTTGATGTCAAGATTGGCCAGGAGTACGAGCTTGTTGTTACCACATATTCTGGTATTTTCAAGTGCCAAATAAGATGCTCTTGACTCATTTATTTTTTCCATTTGTCTGCTAATGCTTAGCTGTGCTTGGATTTGTGCCATTTCAGGACTCTACAGATACAGGGTGGGTGATGTGCTTCGGGTTGCTGGATACAAGAACAATACACCTCAGTTCACCTTCGTTTGTAGGGAAAATGTAATCTTGAGCATTGATTCCGACAAGACTGATGAAGTTGATCTACAAAATGCAGTGGAAAATGCAGTGTGCAATCTGATGCCATTTGATGCACATGTAACCGAGTACACCAGCTACGCTGATACTGCAACCATTCCCGGCCACTACGTCCAATTCTGGGAGCTCAGTATGAATGTCCTTACGCCAATTCCTCCTTCAGTCTTTGAAGATTGTTGCCTCACTATTGAAGAATCTTTAGACAGCGTCTACCGCCAAGGACGTGGATCTGACAAATCCATCGGGCCTCTGGAAATCAGGATAGTGGAAATTGGGACTTTTGACAAGCTCATGGACTACTGTGTTAGCTTAGGTGCTTCCATAGACCAATACAAGACACCACGGTGCGTGAAATTTGCACCCCTTGTTGAGCTATTGAATTTGAGGGTCGTGTCCAGCCACTTCAGTCAAACATGTCCAAATTGGGTTCCTGGCCACAGGCAATGGAACAACGTGAATTGAATGGCTAGCTTCAATTTCTTCTACTGGTAGCTTCATTCCCTATGCAGAAAAGACCAACTATTGTGGATTATTTTAGCAAAATAATAATTTCATCCTAGCTAAGTTAACTCCTCCCCCACTATCCCGGTAAGAAAGCAGTGTTCCACCAAGAAAGTTTCTTGAAGAGGCATGCTGGTTCCTATCGATACATGTCCTTTATTTACAGATTTTGTATAAAGTAGATTGGTCTACTAATTCCACCATCTGGTCCTGTGGAATAAAAGGGAGAGATAGATAACAGACTGTTGACCAATTGAAAAGAATTTACTCCATAAGCAAAAATTATTTCAAATGAGTACAAATGGGAAATAACAAGTGAATGTAATATGAATTTATATTCAAGGAGGACGCTCTATTAAGACCTTTCATAAAGCAAGCTGAAAACAAAATTACACTTCACTTATTCGGTTTTAGCAAAACTAGAGATTCATAAGAGCATGTGCATAAATAACGACCATCAGAAAGTTGGATTGGTTCTATCCCTTTCTTTGGTACAAAGACACCACTTTTGTCTCTTCAGCAGTACATGAAGCAAAAAAAAGAAGAAAGAATTCAAGCAAAAGAGACAAGTCGTAAAGCCTTTCTAAGTTTTTTTCTTATCCCATGGAATAAATAATAACAGAACTCAAGTGTCGTCGTCTCTTAGCTTTGGCTATAGTCACAACTCTATTAGAAAGGGAAGATCGTTACTTCATTTCGACTAATTTTGCTTATCTTCGTTCAGAAGTATTACTTGGTGGCTATCACAAATGCATAGAAAAAATATGTATTACTGCTATAAGGATTCTGTTTACCACAAATTTTCTTTAAAATAATTCATCTTTAATTGAGTCTATCAAATGACAAATGTTTGTACAGTTTTTACTATGTTGTCGGGATCCAATGTAGCATCAGCCTTAAATACTCCTTCTGCTTCATCAATCTGAAGCAAATCCAGTTGGGTCTGCAAGAGCTTTGCAGGCATGAAATGCTTCCCCTCAGCTGCTCTCTTTTCCAGCCGAGCGGCAAGCACTTCAGCCCCAACATCCAGCAACACGAATTTAACAACACTTGCATAAGAACCTGGTTCATAATTTGGGTCCGCAGATCTAAGGATTTCCCTGTACCGCTTTTGAAGAGCTGAGCAAGCCAGAATCGGCGCTTCGTTGTCAGCTAAGCCTCTTCTCAGCACATCTCGTAGTGTTTCAAGCCATGGAACGCGATCTTCATCGGCAAGAGGGATCCCATTCCGCATCTTCTCTGTTTGGTCATGTAAATCATCATTCAAGGAACCCTTGGGAATATGTTCTTATATTGATCGGCTTATGATTAGATTTATGAACACATGATCATAATCCATACCTTTGTTAGACTCAGAGTGATAATCATCGGCATCAAGAAAGCGGCCATTAACAGCTCTTCCAAGCATCTGACCAATTGTCCTGACCAGCATGCACAAGAATTAGTTAAAAGCAAAACTGAAAACATGAATAATTGGAACTTCAAAGTTAAATCGTTCCAATGTTTATCAAATTGGAATAACATTTATTTAAATAAGTTTCAAGTTCTTTGAGAAAAGGTTCCCTAGGAAGGGTAAACCATTGAGTATCATCTAATACATAAAGCTGATCCAAGTCATATTTCCTTTTAATTGATCCGATAGATTGAAAAAGAACATATATGCTAAGCTAAGAGGTATTCTGCTTCTACCCTCTGAAGTTCTTTGTTAAGGTCTAGCTTGAATCCCCACACAGTTTAAAATCAATGACCTCCACAGCTCTTTTGGTTAACTGAGGGATATGCAACGACAGGAAAAGGCAAGAAACTAACTTAATAAGGTACTTAAAACCTTACGATTTTCCAGCTCCGCTAACACCCATAAGCACAATAGCTTTTCCTGTGAGATAAAACATTACACGCAAGAGGAAACTATTCATCACACCATCCATAACAAATGAAAAAGGAAAGAAGAACCAGATGGAAAGTGAATACAACCTTTGTAGTCAGATGCCATTTCTGGAAAACCTATTATGCAATTGCAAGTGCTTGCTGTCAAAAGCATTAGATGATTAACCCCTTCAGATATTGCAAGGTTATAGGCATCACCCTGATCCTAAAACAAGAGAAATGCCAGCTGTATAACAAGAATTAAGAGAAAGTTAAAATCTATAGCTTGTGTATAGACACAGTTAACAACAATATTGAGTAGCCAGTCAAAATCAAAACTCAGCTCTCTAGAATATTTTGAGTCTGATCTTTCCAGGAAACAAAAGGAGAAAAAAAGTAGCATGTTTTCAAGGCAACAGGTCAAGATAGTAGAAACAATTTGAAAAAAGATAGAAACCCTTTTCCACACTAAGGAATAAGGATTTCATGATTGTACTCCTCCTCTGTAAGTTACGAAAGCCTTGTTGATGAAGGTTGGAACAAGATAACTTATGCAACAAATGTTTGTCTTAGTTTGAATCACGGATAGTAGTTGGCCAATCAATTCCTAGAAGAGGAGCTTTGACGCAATGGTAAAAGCTGCGGCCATGTGACTAGAAGGTCATGTATGCAAGCTACGGAAACAGCCTCTTGTGGAAACGCAAAGCAAGGCTACCCAATGTGGTATGTCCCTTCTCCGGACCCCACGTTATTGAGCACCGGTGATAAGGAAACAAAAGTAAATAAGGAATATTTTAGATTTGTATATTTCCTATATTATTTAGGAGTAGGTTACAATTAATTAATTGTATGGGTTTA
>ML386411.1:1858-87647 GCA_005239525.1 Nicotiana knightiana | reverse complement strand
ATCAAACCCTAACTTGAACCCTTTTGAATGATTCTTGAAGATTAGAGAAATTCCTATGAATTTCAATCTATGTAGATGTTAATACTACCATTAACTTAATCCATGATAAAAATATCATAAAACTCACATTTGATGTGTATTTGGGTTGAGGATGCTCCACCTTCTCTCTAGAATCCAAAACTTAGCCTAAAAATGTTGTCTTTTTCTCTCTCCCGGAAACTCCCCTGTTTTATAGAAAATGAGCTGCGTAGGCTGGCTGCGTAGCCTACGCAACTTAACCCTCCCCTTCACTTCCATGCTGATTTTGCCTACGCAATGGTGCGTAGGCTACGCAAGACTCGCGTAGTTGTTCTGTCACCATTTAGTAAAAAGGTCATAACTTCTTGTAGAAATCTCCAACTGACAAACAGTTTGATGCGTTGGAAACTAGACTCAAATAGCTTTAACTTGATAGGTTATACACCATTTAAATTTTCATATGTTGATAGTTATGCTCGTTTGAAGTTAGATCTTATGCAAACTCACTTGAAACTTTATCCCATCATATAATTTTCAACTTGACTTAGCCTTAGGGAACTTCTTAGACCCTAAACCATTTTTAATGCACCTCATACATATATTATCATGATCAATTAATATAATTCAAATTACCAGTCTTGTTCATACCCGAATTGATATAATTAGCACCCATCAATCTTCTTAATGGTCTTAAAACACTTGATTTTTTTGGGGGATATTACACTAATGTGAACGATTATCATAGGCTCCATCTATAATTAAATTATATCAAAATTATGGTGGAGGGTTCCATTTGATTGGAATGCGAGTAGTTAGTGTGCATTGGTGATTGTATGTGATAGCTAGGTAGTAGAATTGGGATGCCTGATTATAGATGGTATGAATATTAACGGGAGCGACGGTGTGGTTGAATACATTATGATTACGGTTAATCCAATTATGCCAGAAGATGATTGGCACAATGATATGTAACGGTACAACAATGTGTGAAGGGGTGTGTGGTGGGCATAGGGGAAGACATAATGCTTTGACCCATTTTTGGGTGAGTGGTATATTAAAATGTTACCATATATGTGAGGCAGAGGCACAATGGAGGAATATATGATCAACATATTCAGGTGCTTGTCTGCACAATGGACAGGTAGGATCAGTAGCAATGTTGCGATGAAAGAGAAATGAGAGAGTTAGTAGTTTGGCTTGTAACATGATCTAGAAGAAGTGTTTAATTTTATTGGTAGAATGTATCTTCCACACCCAAGAGAGCTGTAAAGGGGGTTGTATTTTGTGTGGAAGGATTGTTATTAGGTGGTATGTATTAGAGGTTGAGAATTCTCCTGAGGGTGAGGGATGCCAAAAAAATTGGTCTTTAGAACTAATTGAAGGGCTTAACAAGGTACTAGTGATATGGGTAAGGAGAGAATGTGGAAGATCAAATGAAAGTGGTGTGAGGTTCCACGATCCATTTTGGATGATAAAGCTGAGTGGAAGGTTATCTTCATGTTGATGGAGAGGTCCATGGATAAGCTGGCGTAAGGTACAATGCGTAGGTAGCCAGAAGTCCGACCATAGTTGTATTTGATTACCATGGGCTATATTCCAACCTAGCCCCTGTTTGAAAAAAGAGTATGTTTTTGCCATGCTTTTCCAAATGTAGGAAGTACAATTGTTGTTGGGGTGGTGGAATTTAGGATGTGGTTGTTGTAGTTGTGGTTAGTATTTAAGGTGGAGATTACTTTCCCAATGAGTGTTAGTGTTGTTGTAATAGCGCCAAAGGAGTGCCGTAATTACGGAAATATTTTTTGGATAGAGTTTATGAATTCCTAAACGTCCCTAAAAATTGGGTGTAGTAATTTTGTCCCAGTTAATAAGATGAAGCATCCGTTTTGTGACGACCCGGCCGGTCGTCTTAAGAACTAATGCCCCGATCCCCTATTAACTGTTTTCCCCAAGTCTATTTCTGCTAAATTGAATTGGCGGGACAATCGATTTTGAGTTTCGGAGAGTTTTGGGACACTTAGTCCCTAAATGAGATCTTAAGTATTGGAAAGTTTCCCGTAGTCAGAACAGTGTGAAGAAGGCCTCAGAATGGAAATTCGATGGTTCCGTTAGCTCCGTTAGGTGATTTCGGGGTTGGGAGCGTGTTCGGAATGCATTTTGGAAATCCGTAGCTCATTTAGGCTTGAAATGCCGATGTTTGAATTTTTAAAGTTTCGGTCCGATAGTGAGATTTTGATCTGAGGGTTGGAATGGAATTCCGGAAGTTGCAGTTGTTCCGTCATGTCATTTGGGATGTGTGTGAAAAATTTGAGGTCATTCGGATGAGTCTAGACGTGTTGCGGTGTCGGATGTGAATTCTAGAATTTTCCTAAGTTCCTAGGCTTGAACCTATGCATAATCGATGATTTTGATGTTATGAGGTGTGTTTTTAAGGCTCGACCTAGTTCGAATAAGGTATTAGGGTCAGTTGGTGGTTTTGGTTGAGGTCCCGGGGGCCTCGGGGGTTGTTTCAGATGCTTAACGGGAGAATTTGGGACTTATCAAATGGCTGAACGAGACCTCTTCTGGTGTTTTCGCACCTGCGAAGGTTTTCCCGCAGGTGCGGACACGCAGGAACAATAGGGCCGATCACAGGTGCGATGGCGAGGGATTTGGCCAGTGTTCGCAGGTGCGACCTGAGTTCCGCAGGCGCGACCAAACGACCGCAGGTGCGGCCTGAGTGGACTTAAGTGAATTCTGCACCTGCGATGCTTTTTCTGCAGGTGCGGTACCGCAGGCGCGGTGATCGGTAACGTAGGTGCGAGATCCCTGTGTGTTTATTCCAAAAAACCGAGGGTTGATTTCACAAGTCTAAAAATCGTTTGAGAGCTCGGGAATTGGCAGTTTTCAGTGGGTTTTGAAGAGAAGGATCATAGGTAACGTTTTCTAACCCTAATTCATTGTTAGACCATTAATCCCCGTTGTTTTCTTTAGTTTAATTATCAAAAATGGGGGGAAAACCATGGGAACTTGATGAAGCTTCCCCAAAACGAAATTCTGAGAATGTAAGGGGTTTTTGGCATCGGATTTCGATGTTGCTGGTCGAGTGAGTTCGTGAGTGAATGGGTGTCCGAAAAATATAACTTTTTCCCGATTCCGAGGCGTGGGCCCGAGCGGCATTTTGGTCATTTTACTTAATTTCGTGCCTTAGCTTTGAATTAAATAGTAGAATCAGTTGCTTGAGATGTTATTTACGATATGTAATTGAATTGTATAGATTTGGGCCGTTTGGAGTCGGATACTCGTGGAAAACGTGTGATTTCAAGTTGATTTTGAGCCGGTTCGAGGTAAGTGGCTTGTCTAACCTTGTGTGGGGGACCTTTCCCCGTAGAATGTGATATTTGGTAATTGAATGCCTTGTACGTGAGGTAACGAGCACGTACTTGTGCTAATTGTTGAAAATCCGGTTTTACTTTAAATATTTAGATTGAGTTTCTTTCTTACCTGCTTTATTCTACTTGCAATTATAGCTTATGTTAGTTTAGAAAAGCATGCCTAGTTGACCTAAATTGCCTATTTGCTTAAGTTGCTTTGACTGTACTACGTGAAGCATGTTAGGCTAGATTTACTTGTACTCTATTTCTAAATATTTTCTTGTTGTGGCTGCGTATTTACATTGGGACTACGGATGTGGGATTCCCGTAGCTTCCCCCACCCCCCTTGTTTGTTTACTTTGGGACTGCGGGTTAGATTCCCGATAGATCCCCCTGCATATTTACTTTGGGACTGCGGGTTCGATTCCCGATAGATCCCCCTGTACATATGATGGACTACGGGACGGTTTCCCGGGAGATTCACTGTACAGTTGAGAAAAGGACTACGGGACGGTATCCCGGGAGATCCTTCGGATATACACATATGATGGACTATGGGACGGTATCCTGGGAGATCCGCTGGACGGTTGAGAAAAGGACTACAGAACAGTATCCTGGGAGATCCTCATTGTTACCATTGTTATTGAGCTGTACATATTCCGTGTTTACTCTGTTCTTTGTGTTTTTGTTATTGCCTTGTTTAACCTGTCTTAGTTCACTGCTGTACTCATTATTACTGCCTGTTTTCATACTGTAAATTTCTATTATATTGTTTAACTTCAGTAGGGCCTTGACCTTCCTCGTCACTACCCCACCGAGGTTAGGCTTGGCACTTACTAAGTACCGATGTGGTGCACTCATGCCCCTTCTGCGCATGTTTTTTCATGTGCAGATCCAGGTACCTCCACCCAGACGCACTATTCCCGAGGTGGAGAGATCTAGCAGAGACTTTGAGGTACATCTGTCGTGTCCGCAGACCAGGAGTCTCTATCTTATTCTAGATTTAGTGGAAAGCTTTTCCTTCCTTACAGTTTTTTAGACATTCTGGAGTTAGAGCAGTGTATTACATTTATATTAGCCTGTGTTTCCCGTGAGTTTCCGGGTTTTGGGTTGATATTGTAGACTTCCGCATTATTGGGTTGTATGTGCCGAGCGGCATTTATATACAATCTTTCTTTAGTTGTTCAGTTTTAATTAATTATTCTGCAAGTTATGTTGTTTTTCCGCAATGTTAGGCTTACCTAGTTATAGGGACTAGGTGCCATAACGACATGTTCACGGAGGTCGAGCTGGGGTCGTGACACGTTTATCTAGGGAAGAGCCCGAGAGGAAGTTTCTTTGAATACGATCTATATGTCTTAGTATCTTAGTTGGGAGGATATTAACTTGCATTGTCATAACCCAAAATCCATTAAAGGTCGTGATGGCGTCGGACACCACTGTCAGGTAAGCCAACAATAATTTTGGACTAGTGTCACAAGTGCATGAGAATCAACTAGGAAATAAATCAAATACAACATCTGTCCGGAATACAAATTTTGGACTAGAAATAAAAATATAAATAATCTGGAGGAGACTCTGCTGGCTGCGGGTCGTAATAAGGAGTGCAGCTCACCTAAATCTCTGTATGCACACACGCCTCTGCTCTTATAAGGCCGCTAATCATAAATGCACCTGCACAAAACGTGCAGCAAGTGTAGTATGAGTACGTAAATCAATGCGTACCCAGTAAGTATCCCGCCTAACCCGAAGAAGTAGTGACGAGGGGTCGACTTCGACACTCACTATGGTCTAACATTATAATACCAATAGTTTAATTAATCATGAATTATATGAAACAGTGTGAGGCTCAATAACTAATAAGTAAGAAAACATTTCTTTTATTCTCTAGGAAATTTCCATCTCTGGTTCATCATTTAACAATTTATATTTCGAGACAATGAAGCAGTAGCAAATATTATACATTTCAAAGATGTAACATGCGCAAACAATTCCAAGGTCGTACGGCCTGCTCCAACACATAAATATAAATTGTGCACTGCCGAGGGTCGAACAACACGAACCATAGATAAATCTATTTAATCTGCCGAGGTATTCGGCCCGCTCCACAAAAGATAAACACATTCAAACAACCAAATCAAGAATTTATTTCGGAGCAATTATCCAAGGAAATGCCAATTTTTCATGCAACGGTCAAGAAAACATAGTTTAACCTTTTAAAGATTTCTTTTCCAAGTTCAATATGATTTATGCAATTTAAGTTAACAATAAGATTGCAAACATCGCAAGTATAACATGATTTGAGTCCTAGACTACCCGGACTTAAGCATAATAGTAGCTACGCACTGAATCTCGTCACCCCGTGCTTACGTAGCCCCCACAAATAAAAGCACATATTGAATTATTTCATCTATGGGGTCAATTCCTTCTTACAAGGTTAGAAAGGAGACTTACCTCGCTCCGAAGTTCCATAGCCGGCTCCCAAGCCTTTCCAACAATTGAAGCCAATGCCCAATGCTCCAAAACTAGTCAATAAATGTGCAAAACCCATAAAAATATACTCTAATACTCACGACAATTCAATTTAAACAAACTTCCAACTCCGCTCGAAAAGTCGATAAAATGACCCTCAGGCCCACGTGCCCCGATTCCGAAAATTTTTGAAGATATAGTTTACCCATAACTCTACGTACTCAAATATATAATTTATTTTCAATTTCGTGCCCAAATTCGTGGTAAAAATCTGAAATACCAAATTCTAGGTTTTCTACTTAAACTCCCACAATTTCTACAGATTTCATGCTCAAATCCTATACAAACCATGTATTTAACTTATAATGAGTGAGGATCACTTACCTTGAATTGCTTGATGAGAATCTCCACTTGAAGCTCTCCAAAATCGCCCAAACCAAATGAAAATGGGAGAAAAATGATCCAAGTCCTTGTTTTAAAGAAACCTCACTTTCCAGCGCCATTTTCGCACCTGCGGAACAGTAGCCGCACCTACGACTTCATAGGTGCGGGACCCTTTCTGCTCCTACGCCTTCTTCCGCTTTTGCGCTTGTGCAAATGCGGACAAAAACTCCGCACCTGCGATCCTTCACCTGAGCGACCTGCTCCGCTTCTGCAGCTCTTATGTCGCTTTTGCAACCTCCGCACCTGCGGCCAAAGCCTCGCATGTGTGGTTACACCAGATGACAGCAGCCCTCAACCCTTCTTCAAAGTCCAAACTCGATTCATTTACCATCCGGATTCCACACGAGGCCCTCAGGACCTCAACCAATTATACCAACACGTCCCAAAACACATTACAAACTTAGTCAAGCCTCCAAATCACATCATACAACATCCAAATCATGGATCGCACCCCAATTCAAGCTTAATGAACTTTAGAACTTCAAACTCTGCATTTGTTGCCTAAAACTATCAAATCATATCTGATTGACCTCAAATTTTTCTCACAAGTCATATTTGACTTTACATATCTACTCCAACTTTCGAAATCAGAATCCGACCCCGATATCAAAAGGTCCACTTCTGGTCAAACTTCTCAAAACCTTCAAATTTCTAACTTATGCCAAATGACTCCAAAATGGCCTACGGACCTCCAAATCCACTTCCGGACATGCTCCCAATACCAGAATCACCATATGGAGCTATTCTCAGACTCGGAATCCCAAAAGGACATCGATAACATTGAAATGCGCTTCAACCCAAATTTATAAAATTCTTTCAAAATGCCAATCTTCCACCATAGGTGCCGAAACGTTCCCGGACAATCCATAACCCGAATCGAACATATTCCCAAGTCCATAATCATCATACGAACCTGTTGAAACCTTCAAATCCCGATTCCGAGGTCTTTTACTTAAAATCCACCTTTAGTTAGATTCTTCCAACTTTAAGCTTCCGAAATGAGAATTCTCTTTCGTAATCCACTCCGAACTTTCCGAATTTTAATTTCGACCACGTCATAATATTTGAAGTGAAGTCGCTTATGGTCTCAAACTGCCGAACGACACGCTAGAACTCAAAATGACCGGTCAGGTCGGTACATTCTCCCCCACTTAAACATACGTTCATCCTCGAACATACTAAGAACTACTCTGGAGTTGTTCAAAATCATTGTTTAACACCTCGTGCACCTACATGTGCTACCACAACCCAGTTGAGCACATAGGGCTCAAGAAAACCTTCAATTTCTCCTTTTCATTTAGTTAAATAAGCCTTAGAGCCAAATTCCAACATCTGAAATCCTCTACCCGATCCAACATACAAATACCGTACCCATCACTAAACGATGTGCAAATATATGATGGTATACCTGTTCTGAATCCACACCATGCACTGCTTAATTCACCGGACCATAATAACACTCTCTGACAATAATAGTCACCATTTCGCAAATCTGATGCCCACAACACACCTCGTGACGCATATAAGTCTTCTTCCAACTTTTGCAATACTGCCACGACGGAAGAGATGTGTAGAAATTCATAACCAGCTGCCGAGTCAACAAATCATTGAGTTTCTCCTCCTGATAAGGACCATTGCCTCATTATGAACCAAAGAACGATATTCGTGCTTAAATATGCCGCACATAAATCCGATCGCACTGACCCCGGGTCCAATAACCTCGTCTTACCCAATACAGGTTGCTCAGGAAATAAGCCACTTCAGGAACTGCCAAAAGTCTCATATGATGCCTCGATGTGCCAACAAGCTACAAACTCGAATGTGATACACAAGGGCACGAACGTTGGAAAAGAGCTACTCAACCCACGTAACTAATTTAAACAACCAAAACGATATTATGAACCTTCCCCAGAAATGAGAGGCAAAACACACCCTAATAGATATGGGAAATTGTACTCAAAATCACATTGTTGCAGCGTGCAACCCGATCCACACGTGCTACCGTTGCGGCATGCAACCCGATCCAATCATGATACCTGTGGCGGCGTGCCACCTAATCCAAACAACATCCCTGTGGCGGCGTGCCACCCGATCCACACATAATAATCTATAAGAAGATACTTACCAAGCAAAATATCTCATAACTACAAAATACTCGAATATCGACCATAAGCACCCGAAGTGCATTGTACAAATCCTGGGGAGACGGATAGCGCCATACGCTATGAAACTCAAACAAAGCTACAATGCAATAAATGACCTGCATCTCGAGAGCGATCCTTCTCGCACAACACCAAAAATCACCCTGGATCTCAATACGAATGCAAACAGCCAAACCGCCTCACAACCCACATGGCGCAATACATTAATGCATACAATAGCCAACAATGAAATAACATCTAACGTCTAAATACTTCCCCATAACAATGCTATGTTGAAATGAACACATTCGTCCCGATACAGGGCCCACTTTCACCTTTAGATCCATCCACGAGACTTAGGCCGATTCCGATTGTACACATAGGTCCAGTAATCTTCCAGGGATCCACAATACCCATCTTTCCCATGACACACAAGAACTACCGTCAAATTCGGAACAAACTTCAACAGTTCACAATCAACTGAACCGAGCGTCGTCCAGGCATAAATTCTCACATTAGCGATAGTACCACAAGCTCCATACTTGGTTTCAATCTTTAATCAACTAAGTGACTATATGTCACGCTTATATGATCCTTCTGTGGGATACGCTCCCACAACCTTCTGCACCAGGTAACAAGTCAACACATCTATACCACCATCCATACTAATGCTCTAAAGTGAATCAGGGATTCGCCAATCAGGACACAAAGCCTCTTACACAGAAAACCGACCTCAGGTGACGCTAAAGACGATATCCGCTTACTCCAACACCTGAATCCCTTCCTTCTCACCCAAGCTCGTAACATTCTTGCTTACCCTGAACCGCAACTTTGATCCTCCACTTCCAATTCTGATGTTGTTCACTGCACCTAACACGCCAATGAGCGAGAATACAAGAATTCCATCATAACTCCTGAACCACTAATAGGATAATTACTTCATCATATAGAAGCCTTTTACTTAGATCATCTCAGAAGAACCAATGCAACACGCAACCAAATTCCCATAACATAGAAAATGCAAACCCCAAGTAGTGGTCTAGATCTCCATAACCCTTCCGATATTCACTTTCGTACCGTCACGTATCACATGCATAACTTAACACGCTGAAGGAACTGATCATTTCCACATCATGCCAATTCATTCGTTGTTAACCGAACCAATTGCTTCAAATTTACTCTGGATTTTCCTTATAAATAACAATGGCTCCATTCACAATATAACGAGCTCAATCTTCACTCATCCTAAGTGACCCCATTTCACGAGACTGCATTGTTTCAAACCCACCAACCATCTCATACTCTCCTTATTCGAATCTCGCATATTCAACTGTTACTTTCGTTCTGATAAATCCTGAATATAATCAAACTCCAAGGCTTCTCTAGCACATGAACACCCTCTCATAGAAGCACCCGGCTGAATCACTTTCCTTGTAAATCACCTCTCCACGAAGCATAAATCTTGAATCTTCCCAAAGCCTAAACATAAGTCAATAAGGCCAATTATAGAACACATTCCTCAAATCATTTGCTCAGTTTACCCCTGATGTTCTCTTTCTTTAGTCGTAATAACCTACCGATATGCCGATAACCAGAAATCTCACAAGTAGACAACCACGCAATCAATCCGTAGCGGTGGGGCTCTCCCACTTAGCTCGAAGCTACTATTGCATAAACTCTGGAACCCACCAAGATTATTTTTTCATCGTTGACATGATCTTGTACTATCAACCCATCAAATTCCTCGATATTCCTTCTGTTAACATTCCACGAACACTCTAAATCACTAGCCACATTTACCTATTTCACCTCTTACCGGATAGGCCAGTAAAATCCTTTGTATAAGCTTCGTCAACACCACATGACCGCTAGCCTGCTCACAGGAGATAACCCACTTGTGGAAACTACATGCTGATATCTTCCAATGTTGTTACACGGGTACAATTACTACAATATCAGTAACCCATCCTGAGCCCGTGCTCATCACCGGTTGTACAAATCCGTTCACTCCTCATGGACATCAACTAAAGGTGCAACGATACATTCTCATCCAAATTCACGTTGTATCCTTCTTTAGATCAAGCAATGCCTTTCTGTTGTATCCAATGTCCCACCGTATAATAGCCAATATTCTAGATTAAGCCCGTATACCTAGTCATTGTTCTCCACAAATACCGAATCAGTCTAATCTTTTCTCAAGGTGTATAATCCTCCTACACATAACCCATATGCTAATCTGCCACTCTCCCACTTTGGTCAAACCCTCTCCTTTAAGAACCTACCCGACTTCTATTTCTCACACTTAGCCTTCTAAAAGCTTAATCACCACAAAACACCTCACATGTCCTTCCTCATCCTTCGCTGCCCAGTCGTTGCCTTAAATCAAAATCTATCTCTATAGCACTTCAACTAATAGATCGCTATAACTTTAAACCTTTCCGAAGATCATCTTCCTCGAGCCGTTAACATTAGAAATACCCATTTGATCCCTAAATTGCTGCCCTCTGCTACCTCCGACGACTTCTTCCCTGGCACCATCTCACACTACTTTGCCCCAGAGGCAATTGATGAAGACCATAACACCAGCCAACTTAACACTTTCAATCAAGGGCGACGACACCACATTAGTGATGAAAATTCCACAACACTTGAAAATACCAAGTTTCGTTACCCCATCAACCCAAACTTGAACATTCATAGTCCGATTAGCTTTCCTCCGCTGGAAATAAAATATTGAATCTCTGAATCATGCACTGAGTACCTCTTTCCAAGTCATTCACTGTTTCGATGCATGGACAAGCATCCTACCATTACACCAACACTAGGCGATAGCAACACACGAATCGTCATAACAATCAATGGCAAATCTCAAAACCTTAGGTAATACTGATACTGAGCTGAAACGATAGAGCCTTCCGCAAGGTGACGACAAAAGCCCAATCCAATACGTAAGGGGAAACATCTTGCACCACTTCTATAGTACCATTAAAATTCCTCAAATTCCCAATTTATAACAAGTGCTTCGCATTGCATAAGATTGAATAGGAACGAAACAAAGGCATAAGCCTCAAAAGAATCAAATTACACGATGAGAAATCAGGAAGGGAAGTGCTCCTAACAGCCCTGTATCCTCTCGAAGATAAGTACATACGTCTCCGTATCGATCCACAAGAATCTACTATTCTTGCTCATGACTCGTGAGACCTAAGTGAACCTAGTGCTCTGATACCATATTGTCACGATGCAAAATCCATCAAAGGTCGTGATGGCGCCGGGCACCACTGTCAGGTAAGCCAACAATAATTACTTAATTTGTTCCCTTTTTTAATATTTTAAAAAGTACATTTCCATTTAATTAGACAGTAAAAATGGAATTTGCAGAGTATATAATAATATCTTACAACAATTTCAATACAGTGCAACCCATAATCGCCCAAAACCCGGTGTCACGAGTGCATGAGCATCAACTAGGAAGTAAATCAAATACAACGTCTGTCCAGAATACAAATTTTGGACAGGAAAGAAAAATATAAATACTTTGGAAGAGACTCTGCTGGTTGCGGGTCATAATTAGGGAGTGCAAATCACCTAAGTCTCTGTATGCACACACGCCTCTGCTCTTACAAGGCCGCTAATCATAAGTGCACTTGCACAAAACATGCAACAAGTGTAGTATGAGTAGGTAAATCAATGAGTACCTCTTTCCAAGTCATTCACTGCTTCGATGCATAGACAAGCATCCTATCATTACACCAACACTAGGTGATAGCAACACACGAATCGTCATAACAATCAATGCCAAATCTCAAAACCTTAGGTAATGCTGATACTGAGCTGAAACAACAGAGCATTCCGCAAGGCGACGACAAAAGCCCAATCAAATATGTAGGGGGAAACATCTTGCACCACTTCTATAGTACCATTAAAATTCCTCAAATTCCCAATTTATAACAAGCGCTTCGCATTGCATAAGATTGAATAGGAACGAAACAAAGGCATAAGCCTCAAAGGAATCAAATCGCACGATGAGAAATCAGGAAGGGAAGTGCTCCTAACAGCCCTGTATCCTCTCGAAGATAAGTACATACGTCTCCGTATCGATCCACAAGAATCTACTATTCTTGCTCATGACTCATGAGATCTAAGTGAAACTAGTGCTCTGATACCATATTGTCACGATGCAAAATCCATCAAAGGTCGTGATGGCGCCGGACACCACTGTCAGGTAAGCCAACAATAATTACTTAATTTTTTCCCTTTTTTAATATTTTAAAAAGTACATTTCCATTTAATTAGACAATAAATATGGAATTTGCAGAGTATATAATAATATCTTACAGCAATTTCAATACAGTGCAACCCATAATCGCCCAAAACCCGGTGTCACGAGTGCATGAGCATCAACTAGGAAATAAATCAAATACAACGTCTGTCCAGAATACAAATTTTGGACAGGAAATAAAAATATAAATACTTTGGAAGAGACTCTGCTGGCTGTGGGTCGTAATTAGGGAGTGCAACTCACCTAAGTCTCTGTGTGCACACACGCCTCTGCTCTTACAAGGCCGCTAATCATAAGTACACTTGCACAAAACATGCAACAAGTGTAGTATGAGTAGGTAAATCTATGTGTACCCAATAAGTATCCCGCCTAACCCCGAAAAAGTAGTGACGAGAGGTCGAATCCTACAGTCACTATGGTCTAACATTATAATACCACTAGTTTAATTAAGCATGAATTATATGAAACAACGTGAGGTTCAATAATCAAAAAGTAAGTAAACATTTATTTTATTTTCTAGGAAATTTCCATCTCTGGTTTCATCATTTAATGATTTATATCTCAAGCTAATGAAGCAGTAGCAAATATTATGGTTTCAAAGATGTAACATGCGCAAACAATGTTGAGGTCGTCCGACCCGCTCCAACACATCAATATATATTGTGCACTACCGAGGGTAGAATGGCACGAACTATAGGTGCATCTATTCAATCTGCCGAGGCGTTCGGCCCGCTTCACAAAAGATAAACACATTCAAACAACCAAATCAAGAATTTATTTAGGAGCAATTATCCAAGGAAATGCCAATTTTTCATGCAACGGTCAAGAAAACATAGTTTAACCTTTTAAAGGTTTCTTTTCCAAGTTCAATATGATTTATGCAATTTAAGTTAACAATAAGGTTGCAAACATCGCAAGTATAGCATGATTTGGGTCCTAGACTACCCGGACTTAAGAATAATAGTAGCTATGCACGGACTCTCGTCACCTCGTGCGTACCTAGCCCCCACAAATAAAAGCACATATTGAATTATTTCACCTATGAGGTCAATTCCCTCTTACAAGGTTAGAAAGGAGACTTACCTCACTCCGAAGTTCCATAGCTGGCTCCCAAGCCTTTCCAACAATTGAAACCGATGCCCAACGCTCCAAAACTAGTCAATAAATGTGCAAACCCCATAAAAATATACTCTAATACTCACGACAATTCAATTTAAACAAATTCCCAACTCTGCTCGAAAAGTCGATAAAATCACCCTCAGGCCCACGTGCCCTGATTCCGAAATTTTTTGAAGATATAATTTACCCATAACACTACGTACTCAAATATATAATTTATTTTCAATTTCGTGCCCAAATTCGTGGTAAAAATTCGAAATACCACATTCTAGGCTTTCTACCAAAAACCTCACAACTTCTACAGATTTCTTGCTCAAATCCTTATACAAACCATGTATTTAACTTATAATGAGTGGAGATCACTTACCCTGAGTTTCTTGATGAGAATCTCCCCTTGAACTCTCCAAAATTTCCCAAACTAAATGAAAATGGAGAAAATGGCCAAGTCCCCGTTTTAAAGAAACCTCACTTCCAAACGCCATTTTCGCACCTGCGGAATAGTAGCCGCACCTGGGGCTTCGCAGGTGCGAGACCAGTTCCGCTCCTTTGCCTTCTTTCGCTTTTTCGCTCAACTTCTTCATTTCTGCGCTTGTGTAGTGCGGCCAAAAACTCCGCACCTGCGGTCCTTCACCTGAGCGAACTGCTCCACTTTTACGGCTCCTATGTCGCTTATGCTACCTCCGCACCTGCAGCCAAAGCCTCGCAGGTGCGGTTACACTAGATGACCACAGCCCTCAACCCTTCATCCAAGTCCAAACTCGATTCGTTTACCATCCGGATTCCACCCGAAGCCCTCGAGACCTCAACCAATTATACCAACACGTCCCAAAATACATTACGAACTTAGTGGAGCCTCCAAATCACATCATACAACATCGAAATCATGGATCGCACCCCAATTCAAGCTTAGTGAACTTTAGAAGTTCAAACTCTACATTCGATGCCGAAACCTATCAAATCACGTCCTATTGACCTCAAATTTTGCACACAAGTCACATTTGACATTACTGATCTACTCCAACTTCCAAAATCGGAATTCAACCCCATATCAAAAGGTCCACTTCCGGTCAAACTTCTGAAAACCTTCAAATTTCTAACTTCCGCCAAATGACTCCAAAATGACCTACGGACCTCCAAATCCACTTCCAGACGCGCTCCCAATACCAGAATCACCATACAGAGCTATTCCTAGACTTGAAATCCCAAATGGATATCGATAACATTGAAATGAGCTTCAACCTAAATTTATGAAATTCTTTCAAAATGCCATCTTCCACCATATGTGTCGAAACGCTTCCGGGAAATCCAAAACCCAATTCGAACATACGTCCAAGTCCATAATCATCATACAAACTGTTGAAACCTTCAAATCCCGATTTTGAGGTATTTTACTCAAAATCCACCTTTAGTCAGATTCTCCCAACTTTAAACTTTCGAAATGAGAATTCTCTTTCCAAATCCACTCCAAACTTCCCGAATTTTAATTCCGACCATGTGTGCAAGTTATAATACCTGAAGTGAAGATGATCATGGTCTGAAACTACCGAACGAAGTGATTAAGGTCGTTCGGGCAGCAACAGATAAGAATTTATGCTTCCAACCAGCCAATTTACGGTTTATCTGGTCGATGAGATATTGATAATCATTTGATGACGGTGTGGTTTTGGTTATCGACAGCTCCAGGTACCTGCCAAAATTAGTTGTGGTTGCGATGTTAAGTAGCAAGGAGATTTTATTCTGAGTATCATTAGGTACATTAGCATAGAAAAGAATTTTTGATTTCGTAAAGTTCATGCGTTGGCCTGATTGGCTATGAAGTTGGTTAAAGATGTTGATAATTGTGTGCACATTTTTCTCAGTAACTTGGGCAAACAAGACTAGGTCATCAGCAAAAAGTAAGTGAGAAAGAAGGGTGGATATATGAGATATTTTTACTGGCATCCATTGTAGGATGTCCACAGTATGGTCAATGAGACGTGAGAGCGATTCCATGCAGAGGAGAAATATATAAGGGCTTAACGGGTCTTTCTGTCTAATGCCCCGTGATGGTTGAAAGAATTGAGTAGGTTTTCCATTGACTAGTATAGATATAGAGGAGGTTGAGACGCATGACATTATTAGTTTTATTAAATGAGGAGAAAAATTTAACTGTCGTAGTGAATATCATTCTAAGTGGTCAAAGGCTTATTCGAGATCAATTTTTAAGATCATGTTACCAATTTTACCTTTCTGTCTTCTAAAAGAGTGCACTGCTTCTTGGACTATGATAGCGTTATCAATGGCGCTTCTACCTGGTATAAAACTACTCTGGTTAGGGCTAATAATTATGGATAAATAAGGTCTAATACGATTAGTAATAATCTTTGTAATGGTTTTATAAATTGTATTACAGAGTCCTACTGGACAGTATTGAGTAATGTTTTCAAGGTTTTGAACTTTGGGAATCAATGTAATAAATGTTTTATTGAGATAATCTGGGGTGGTAGCTGTAGAGAAAGTAGTTGTACATATGGTAACTATAGCTAGTTTTGTGTCCTCCCAGAATTTTTGGAAGAAAAAGGTGTGTAGGTCATCTGGCCCAGGTGCCATAAATGGTTTGAAGGAAGAGATTGCACGATAAATTTCATTATAGGTTAGTGGTTGTATTAGCGTTTGAGGTGTATCATTGGGGAGAACATTATATGAATAAGTCGAATATAATTTTGGAGTAGATATGAATTGAGTTGTGTATAAAAGTTGAAAGTGATTAGTAATTGTGTCATATATGGAATTAGGATCAAAAATCCAATTACCAACATTGTCAACAAGCCCAAGTATACGATTACGTCTGCGCCTTTGAATAGTTGTAAGGTGAAAACATTTGGTATTCGCGTCTCCTTCATTTAGCCATTGAATCCTAGATTTTAATTTCCAAAAATATTCCTCAACTTGTAGGAGTAAGTCAGTTAGGAGTCGATTTTCTAGGTTGTAGTGGAAATAATATTTTTTGGTGTGGATTTATACGTTGAATGCCAACTATTCTGGAGAGTAGGGCTCTTTTTTTATAAAAAATATTACCAAAGGTATTATGATTCCAATCCTTAAGATGTGTAATAAAGTTACGGAGAGAATCAAATTACAACGGGCTAGAGTGCCAATGAGTTCAGACAATATGATGAAAATCTTGGTGGCTTAGCCACATTTTTCAAACTTAAAATTAGAAGTAGGTTGTGATGACCCAAAGGGCCATCTTGTGATTTAAGACTCCGTTTCGGGCTCGTTAGCCTTTAAAATATTATTTTTATTCATCTTGATTTGTGTACGCACTCCGGACGTGAATCTGGAAAGCCTTTATGTGAAAATATATGAAATAATAATTTTTTAGAGTTTAATTTGAATTTTTAGTTGACTTTGGTCAACATTTTGAGTAATGGACCCGGACTCGTGTTCCGACGGTCCCGGGAGGTTCGTAGTAAAATATGGAACTTGGGCGTATGACCGGAATCAAGTTCCGAGATCCTTAGCTCGAGAAATGGTTTTTTGATGAAAATTATTAGACTGAAATTTAAAGGAATTAAAGAAATTGATTGATGTTTGAACTCGTTGGTATCGGGCCCGTATTTTGGTTTCGGAGCCCGATACAGGTTTATTATGATATTTATGTCATATCTGTTAAATTTAGTGGAAATCAGAATTGATTTGACGTGATTCGGACGTCCGGTTGAGAAGATAGTGAATTTGAAATGTTCTTGAGGAATTCATGAGTTTTGATGTTAAATCCATAGTTTTAGGTGTTATTTTAGCGATTTGATCGCACGAACAAGTCCGTAGGATGTTTTTAGATTTGTGTTCGTGATTTTTTTAGAGCCCCGAGGGCTCGGGAACCATGCGAGCGATGCGCGAGTTGAGTTAACTCTCACAAGGGCTGCTGGTGCACCTGATCTGGTGTGCCCGCACCTGCATGCTTTTGGTCGCATGTGTGAGTGACAGCCCGCAGATGCAGCCCAGGTCAGTTTCCCATTTTCCGCAGAGGTGGACTTCCTCCGTAGAAGTGGAACATTGTCCGCTGGTGTGGCCCCAGTGGCCCAGCTCCCATTCCACAGAAGCGGACCTCCTGTCTGCACGTGCAGACGCGTAGATGCGGCCCAAGTACCGCAGGTGCGAAGGTCAAACAGTGAGTTCACTAATTAGAACTCTAGCCCTTTTCTTCTTATTTTTAAAGGGTAGAAGACTTAGAGAGATTTTCTCAAGACCTTTTCTTCCCAAAATCATAGGTAAGTATTCATTAACTACTTTCTTCCAATTACCCATTGTTTTTCGTCAATTTATAACTAAAAATCTAAGGTTTTCATGGTGGAATTAGGGATGTTGGGGTAGAAACTAGGTATTTCGAAATTTGGGGAATTTGACCTCAATTGGGGTCGGATTCCAAAACCAATTGCATATTCGGGCTCGGGGGTGAACCGGTAAACAGATTTTGGTCTGAACCTCGAGTTTGAACCAAGCGGGCCCAGGGTCAATTTTTAACTTTTTTTAAAAAAACTTAGGAAAATCATGATTATGCATTAAAGTTAATTCCTATAGCAATAATTAATGATATTGAAATAATTATGATTA
Organism: Nicotiana knightiana; assembly: GCA_005239525.1. Classification (NCBI taxonomy): domain Eukaryota; kingdom Viridiplantae; phylum Streptophyta; class Magnoliopsida; order Solanales; family Solanaceae; genus Nicotiana; species Nicotiana knightiana. The sequence continues at coordinate 69,225 of ML386411.1, read as the reverse complement.
GATACGAGTGGGTTGGAAGTGAATTCTAAAGGAAAAGTTGTACTTGAGTAGTGAGTGGCCTGCGAAATCGAGGTAAGTGTTGTGTCTAACCTTAGCTTGAGAGAATAGGTATTAAGTGACTATTTGCTACTTGTTTTGGTGTTGAATGTGATGTATACGTGAGGAGAAGAGCACCTATACATTGTGGTCGATTCATAACATGTGAGTGAAAGCTAATTCTTGTTATTCTTGTTGTCTTAAAGCCTATTATCTATGATTATTGTTGTTAGTGAAATGCTGGAAGATTTGTATCCGGTTCCACCGAGATGGATAATATTGTGAATATTGCGTTGAGATTGAAATGTTAAATGGTGATAAAAACTATGATGAAATACTGATTTCTTGTGAAATTCCTCTTTATATGTTGTTAAAGATTCTGTGAATGGTGAGGAAGAGTGTAAACAACGAAGGGTGATGTCGTGCATAATTTATTTATATAGTAAGGAAGAGTGTAAAGCACGAAGGGTGATGCCATGCATAATTTATTTATATTGTGAGGAAGAGTGTAAAGCACGAAAGGTGATGCCGTGCATAATTTATCTATATTGTGAGATGAGAGTAAAAGCACGAAGGGTGATGCCGTGCATTCTTATTTATAATCTGGTGAGGATGAGAGTAAAATCACGAAGGGTGATGACATGCATTCTAATTATTATTTGGTGAGGCTGAGAGTAAAGCACGAAGGGTGATGCCGTGCAAGTTTCCTTTCTATTTTAATTGCTTAAATTGTTGTTGATCACTGTCTATTTCTGTCTTATTGCTTTCTCACTACTTATGTTAAATTCCCCATTGTATGCTCCCTTCCCATTATTTGTTGTTTACTTTTCTTTATTTGCTGTTATTTCTACTAGCATGATTATACATGTCCAGGTTTTTATGTGGTGTCCTGTCCTAGCCTCGTCACTACTTCGCCAAGGTTAGGCTCGACACTTACCAGTACATGGGGTCGGTTGTACAGATATTGCATCCAGGTTTAGGTTCGAGCTGAGTTCGAGTTAGAGCTGACACTTCCGCACGGAGACACGAGGTAGATCTGCTGACGTCCGTAGATTCCTGGAGTCTCCTCATTATTATTCAGTTGTTGTTTTATCTAGTTCAAAAATATTTATATATTTTCTTTCAACCAAATACTTGTAGTAATTCTTAGTAGTTCGTGAATTGTGACTCCAAACCATGCGTAGCTAGACATTAGTATTAGTTTCGCAGTACCGTTATAATATTCCATTTATTACTTTTGGTATCATATATCGGATGGTATTAACATTTCTCATATGTTTTTAATTGTTTTAATGTCGTAACCCTCTAATGTTGTCTTGCCTATCAAGTATAGCGTTAGGCACCATCACGGCCCCGACGGTAGGAAATCGGGTCGTGACAAGTTGGTATCAGAGAATTAGCCTAGACATCTGAGGGATTAATAGAGTCTGAGGGATCGGTACGGAGACATCTGTACTTATCTCCTAGAGGATATAAAGTTAGGAACAAGTTCACTTTTATTCAACTCTGTCATGCGATTCTTGTTATCCCAATACTGATTAAACTATTTTATTCTTATTCTCTCACAGATGGCGAGAACACGTACCTCTTCTTCCGCTGACCAACAACCGAATTCTCCAGCAGCAGCAGCTCCTACAAGGGGCAGAGGCCGAGGCAGGGGCAGAACTCAGCCCAGTGCTCAGGCAGAAGCTCTAGATGTGAAGCCGCAGATAGAGCTTGATGAGGGGGTTCCAGCTCAGACCGTTCTGGCGGGACCCGCTAGGTCCCAAAGGGGTTTATTGCTACCCCGGTGCTTCAGGATGCCTTGGTCCGACTAGTAGGCCTTATGGAGAGTGTAGCCTAGACTGGTGCACTCCCCGGGACAGCAGTCGTATCTCAGGCTGGAGAAGGAGTCCAAACTCCTGCTACCCACACTCCGGAGCATATTACTCCTCAACTTCAAACCCCAGCAGCCCATCCAGTTGGGGTAGTTCAGCCAGTTGCTGCAGCACCGCTCATTGATGGGACAACTATGTCCTCCAATGCTTTATGGAGATTAGATAGGTTTATCAAGATTTTCCCTCTTCATTTCAGTGGTGCCACTTCAGAGGACCCCCAAGAATACCTTGATATCTGTCATGAGGTTCTTCGGAACATGGGTATCTTGGAGACCAATGGGGTTGACTTTGTTGCTTTCCAGATGACTAGTTTTGCCAAGAAATAGTGGAGGGATTATCTATTGACTAGACCAGCGGGATCACCTGCTCTTACTTGGGACCCATTTTCACACCTCTTCTTGGAGAAGTTTTTACCTATTACTACGAGAGAGGAGCGTCGTCGTCAGTTTGAGCATCTCCAGCAGGGCAGCATGATTGTTACGCAGTATGAGACCTGTTTCGTGGATTTGGCTCGTCATGCTACTCTTTTACTACCCACAAAGAGGGAGAGGGTTAGGTGATTTATGGAGGGTCTTGCTTAGCCTATAAGATTGCAGATGACTAAGGAGATAGGGAGCAAGATATATTTTAAGGATGCGACCAATGTGGCCCAACGAGTTGAGGTAGTTCTTAGATTGGGAGGTCAAGGGTCAGACAAGAGACCTCGTCATTCCGGTGGATTCAGCGGTGCCTCATCTGGAGGCGGGGTTACTTTCAGTAAAGTCCATTCGTCTAGGCCATTCCATTCAGCACTACAGACATCCCATGGTGCCCCAGGTGGTTGTGGCTCTTACTAGCCTTATTCTGACCAGCCAGCTCCTATCAGTGCACCTCCTCTTTATAGTTTTCAGGGTGGTTATACAGGTCGACAGGGTCAGTTTGTCGGCCAGCAGTCTCAGCAGCTGAAGTCTTGTTATACTTGTGGTGACCCGAGTCACATTGCTAGATATTTCCCTCGTACGTCAGGTAGTTCTCAGTATCACTGTTCTCGTCCTATAGTTCCGGCACCAGCTGTCGCACCACCTGCCTAACCAGCCAGAGGTAGGGGTCAGGTAGCTAGAGGTAAGGGCCAGATTATTAGAGGTGGAGGTCTGCCTGTCAGAGGTCGTCCCAGAGACATGGTTCAGGGTCGTGGGGCCCAACCACGGTTGTATTTATTTTCGGCCTAACCTGAAGCGAAGTCCTCCGATGTTGTTATCACATGTATCATTTCAGTTTGCAATATAGATGCTTCAGTTCTGTTTGATTCGGGGTCTACTTACTCTTATGTGTCATCTTATTTTGCTTCATATTTGGTTGTGACCCACTATTCCTTGAGCATTCCTGTTTATGTGTCTACGCCCATAGCGGATGCTATTGTTGTAGATCGTGTGTATCACGCATGTGTTGTCGTTATTGAGGGTCTTGAAACTAGTGTGGACCTTTTTCCTTCTTGATATGGTTGATTTCGATGTCATATTGGGCATGGATTGGTTGTCACCTTATTACACCATCTTGTACTTTCACGCCAAGATAGTGACATTAGCCTTGCCAGGATTGCCTCAATTAGAGTGGAAAGGGACTCATGGTCATTCCTCCAGCAGGGTTATTTCTTATATGAAGGCTCGATGTATGGTCGAGAAGGGGTGTTTGGCCTATTTGGGTCATGTTCATGATTCTAATGCTGAGGTTTCTTCTATAGACTCGGTGCCTATTGTTCGTGAGTTTTTCGAGGTGTTTCCTGCAGACCTGTTAGGGATGCCACCCGACAGGGATCTCGATTTTTGCATTGATATGGATCCGGGCACTCAACCCATTTCTATTCCTCCATACCTGATAGCCCATTAGAATTGAAAGAATTGAAAAAACAGTTGCAAGACTTTCTTGATAAGGGATTCATTAGGCCCGGTGTTTTGCCCTGGGGTGCACCGATTTTGTTCATGAAGAAGAAGGACGGATCAATGAGAATGTGTATAGCTTATCGGTAGTTGAACAAGGTTACTATCAAGAACACGTATCCATTTCCAAGAATTGATGATTTGTTTGATCAACTTCAGGGTGCCAAAGTGTTTTCAAAGATAGATTTGAGATCGGGCTACCATCAGTTGAAGATTAGGGAATCCGATGTCCCTAAGACAGCCTTTCGGACGAGATATGGGCACTATGAATTTCTGATGATGTATTTTGGCATGAATAATGCCCTAGCAACATTTATGGACTTGATGAATCAAGTGTTAAAGCCTTATCTGGATTCCTTTGTGATTGTGTTCATTGATGACATTCTGATATACTCCCGCAGTTGGGAGGAGCATGAGCAGCACCTTCGGATAGCGCTTCAAACTTTGAGGGACAGTCAATTGTATGCTAAATTTTTAAAGTGCGAGTTTTGGTTGGATTAAATAGCTTTTTTGGGTCACATAGTATCAGTAGAGGGTATTCAGGTAGATCCTAAGAAGGTAGAGGCGGTCCAGAACTAGCCTAGACCCACTTCAGCCACAGAAATCAGGAGCTTCTTGGGTTTGGCAGGTTACTACCATTGTTTTGTGGAGGGGTTTTCATCTATTGCAGCCCCAATGACTAAATTGACTCAGAAAGGTGCCCCATTGAAATGGTCGGACGAGTGTGAGGCGAGCTTTCAGAAGCTCAAGATAGCCTTGACTTCAGCACCGGTGTTAGTGTTGCCTTCAGGTTCATGATCCTTCACAGTATATTGTGATGCCTCCCGTGTTGGGCTTGAAGAGGTATTGATGCAGGAAGGTAGGGTGATTGCATATGCCTCTCGGCAGTTGAAGATTCATGAGAAGAATTACCCTGTCCATGACTTAGAGATGGAAGCCATTGTTCACACATTGAAGATTTGGAGGCACTATCTTTATGGTGTGCTGTGTGAGGTTTTCACGGATCATCGCAGCCTTTAGTACTTGTTCAAGCCAAAGGATCTCAATTTGAGATAGAGGAGATGGTTACAGCTACTAAAAGACTATGACGTCACTATATTGTACCATCTAGGGAAGGCCAATATGGTGGTTGATGCATTGAGTAGGAAGGCAGTAAGTATGGGCAGCCTAGCGTTCATTCCAGTCAGTGAGAGATCACTAGCTTCAGACATTCAAACTTTGGCTAATCAGTTTGTGATGTTAGAAATTTAGAGCCCAGTCGTGTTCTAGCTTTTACAGTCGCTCGGTCTTCCTTATTTGAGCGTATCAGAGATCGGCAGGATGATGACCCGCATTTGATGGTCCTTAGGGACAGAGTTCGGCACGGTGGTGCCAAGCAGGTTACAGTTGGAGATGACGGTGTTTTGAGGATAGAGGGTCGAGTGTGTGTGCCTAATGTTGATGGGCTTCGTGAGTTGATCCTTGAGGAGGCTCACAGTTCTAAGTATTCTATTCACCCGGGTGCTGCTAAGATGTACCAGGACCTACGGCAGTATTATTGGTGATGAAGGATGAAGAAAGACATTGTTGCTTATGTGGCTCGATGCTTGAATTGTCAACAGGTGAAGTATGAGCACTAGAGACCCAGTGGGTTGCTTCAGCAGATAGAGATTCCTGAGTGGAAGTGGGAGTGGATCACTATGGACTTTGTTGTTGGAATCCCACGAACTTAGAGGAAGTTCGACGCCGTATGGGTTATTGTGGATAGGCTGACTAAATTATCACACTTTATTCTGGTGGCAAGTACTTATACCTCGGAGCGGTTGGCAGAGCTATATATTCGGGAGATTGTTCGCCTTCACGGTGTGCCCGTGTCTATCATTTCTGATCGAGGTAGGCAGCTTACCTTGCACTTTTGGAGGGAAGTTTAGCATGAGTTGGGTACACGAGTCGAGTTGAGCACAGGATTCCATCCTCAGACGGACAAGCAGTCCGAGCATACTATTCAGATCTTGGAGGATATGCTCCGCGCTTGTGTTATAGATTTCGGAGGATGGTGGGATCAGTTCTTGTCGTTAGCGGAGTTTTCCTAATCCAACAGCTACCAGCCGAGCATTCAGACGACTCCCTATGAGGCATTATATGGTAGATGGTATAGATTGCCAGTTAGATGGTTTGATCCGGAAGAGGCTCGATTATTGGGTATAGACTTAGTTCAGGAGGCCTTGGACAAGGTCAAGATTATACAGGATCGACTTCGTACAGCTCAGTCCAGGCAAAAGAGTTATATCGACCGTAAGGTTTGTGATGTAGCATTCATGGTCGGAGAGAGGTTATTACTTCGGGTATCGCCCATGAAGGTGTTATGAGATTTGTCAAGAAGGGCATGTTGAGCCCTAGGTATACCGGGCCATTTGAGATTCTCAAGAGAGTGGGGAAGGTAGCTTATAGACTTGCATTGCTTCTAGAGTTATCCTCAATTCATCCGGTATTCTATGTGTCTACGCTCCGGAAATATCACGGTGACCCGTCCCACATGTTATATTTCAGCTCTGTCCAATTAGACAAGGATTTGACCTATGAGGAGGAGCTGGTATCCATTCTGGACCGGCATGTTCGTCAGTTGAGGTCAAAGAGTTACCCTTCAGTTCGAGTGTAGTGGGGAGGTCAGCCTGTTGAGGCAGTTACTTGGGTGTTTGAGTCGGACATGCGGAGTAGATATCCCCACTTGTTCGCCATTTCAGGTACTTTTCTATGTCCGTTCGAGGACGAACGTCTGTTTTAGAGGTGGAGATTGTGATGACCCAAAGGGTCATCTTGTGATTTAAGACTCCATTCTGGGCTCGTTAGCCTTAACACATTATTTTAATTCATCTCAATTTGCGTGCGCAGTCCTGCCATGAATCCAGAAAGCCTTTATGTGAAAAATATGAAATAATAATTTTTGAGAGTTTAATGTGATTTTTAGTTGACTTTGGTCAACGTTTTGAGTAAACAGACCCGGACTCATGTTCCAACTATCCCGGGAGGTCCGTAGTAAAATATAGACTTGGGCGTATGCCCGGAATCGAGTTCCGAGGTCCCTATCTCGAGAAATTAATTTTTGATGAAAATTATTAGACTAAAATTTAAAGGAATTAAAGAAATTGATTGATGTTTGAACTCGTTGGTATCGGGCCTGTATTTTGGTTCCGGAGCCCGATACAGGTTTATTATAATATTTAAGTCATATCTGTGAAATTTGGTAGAAATCGGAATTGATTTGACGTGATTCGGACATCCGGTTGAGAAGATAGTGAATTTGAAATGTTCTTGAGGAATTCATGAGTTTTGATGCTAAATCCGTAGTTTTACGTGTTATTTTAGCAATTTGATCGCACAAGAAAGTCCGTAGGATGTTTTTAGATTTGTGGGCATGCTTGATTTGGAGCCCCGGGGGCTAGGGAACCATCCTGGCGATGCGCGAGTTGAGTTAACTCTCAAGAAGGGCTGCTGGTGCACCTGATCTGGTTTGGCCGCAGGTGCGCACTTGCAGGTGCGAGTGATAGCCTGCAGATTTGTCCCAGGCCAGCTTCCCATTTTCTACATATGCAGACTTCCTCCACAGAAGCGGAACATTGTCCGCAGGTGCGGCCCCAGTGGCCCAGTTCCCATTTCCCATAAGCGGACCATTTGTCTGCACGTGCGGACTCGCAGATGCGGCCCAAGTACCGCAAGTGCGAAGGTCGGGCCTTGAGTTCATTAATTCGAACTCCAGCCTTTTTCTTCTTATTTTTAAAGGGGTAGAAGACTTAGAGCGCTTTTCTCAAGACCTTTTCTTCCCAAAATCATAGGTAAGTGTTCATCAACTTATTTCTTCCAATTACCCATTGTTTTTCGTCAATTTACAACTAAAAATCTAAGGTTTTCATGGTGGAATTAGGGATGTTGGGGTAGAAATTAGGTATTTCAAAATTTTGGGGTATTTGACCTCAATTGGGGTCGGATTCCAAAACAAATTGCATATCCGGGCTCGGATGAACGGGTAAACAGATTTTGGTCCGAACCTTGAGTTTGAACCAAGCGGGCCCGGGGTCGGTTTTTAACCATTTTTGGGAAAACTTAGAAAAACCATGATTATGCATTAAAGTTAGTTCCTTTAACAATAATTAATGATATTGAACTAATTATGATTAGATACGAGTGGGTTGGAGGTGAATTCTAAAGGAAAAGTTGTACTTGAGTAGTGAGTGGCCTACGAAATCGAGGTAAGTGTTGTGTCTAACCTTAGGTTGAGGGAATAAGTAATAAGTGACTACTTGATACTTGTTTTGGTGTTGAATGCGATGTATCGGTGAGGTGACGAGTACCTATACGTTGTGGTCGAGTCATAACATGCGAGTGAAAACTAATTCTTGTTATTCTTGCTGTCTTAAAGCCTATTATCTATGATTATTGTTGTTAGTGAAATGCTGGAAGATTTGAATCTAGTTCCACCGAGATGGATAATATTGTGAATATTGAGTTGAGACTGAAATGTTAAATGTTGATAGAAACTATGATGAAATACTAATTTCTTGTGAAATTCCTCTTTATGTGTTGTTAAAGATTCTGTGAATGGTGAGGAAGAGTGTAAAGCACTAAGGGTGATGTCGTGAATAATTTATTTATATTGTGAGGAAGAGTGTAAAGAACAAAGGGTGATGTTGTGCATAATTTATTTATATTGTTAGGAAGTATATAAAGCTCAAAGGGTGATGACGTGCATAATTTATTTATATTGTGAGGAAGAGTGTAAAGCACGAAAGGTGATGTCGTGCATCATTTATCTATATTTTGAGGTGAGAGTAAAAGCATGAAGGGTGATTTCCGTGCATTCTTATTTATAATCTGGTGAGGATGAGAGTAAAAGCACGAAGGGTGATGACGTACATTCTAAATATTATTTGGTGAGGCTGAGAGTAAAAGCACGTAGGGTGATGCCGTGCAAGTTTCCTTTCTATTTTAATTGCTTAAATTGTTGTTGATCACTGTCTATTTATGTCTTATTTTTTTCTCACTCTTTATGTTAAATTCCCCATTGTATGCTCCCTTCCCAGTATTTCTTGTTTAATTTCCTTTATTTGCTGTTATTTCTACTAGTATGATTTCATGTCCAGGTTTTTATGTGGTGTCCTGTCTTAGCCTCGTCACTACTTTGTTGAGATTAGGCTCGAACTTACCATTACATGGGGTCGTTTGTACTGATACTGCACTCTGCACTTCTTGTGCAGACCAGGTTTAGGTCCGAGCTGAGTTCGAGTTAGAGCTGACACTTCCGCACGGAGACACGAGGGTAGATCTGCTGACGTCCACAGATTCCTGGAGTCTCTTCATTATTATTCAATTGATGTTTTATCTAGTTCAAAAACAATTATATATTTTCTTTCAGCCAAATACTTGTATTACTTCTTAGTAGTTCGTGAATTGTGACTCCAAACCCTGGGTAGCTAGACATTAGTATTAGTTTTGCAGTATCATTTTAATATTCCATTTATTACTTTTGGTATCGTATATTGGATGGTATTACCATTTCTCATATGTTTGTAATTTTTTTTAATGTTGTAACCCTCTAATGTTGGCTTGCCTAGAAAGTATAGCGTTAGGCACCATCACGGCCCTGACGGTGGAAAATCGGGTCGTGACATAGGCTTTGAGAAAGATTTTTGTAAATTAGGTACTAGTGGACAATGGTCTGAATGGGTGCGTGGAAGGTGTAAAATAGTAGCATCTTGAAATAATTTTATCCAAGGTTCGTTGGCAAAAAATTTATCCAACCTCTCCATTATTAATCTGTTAGGAGTTGTATTATTTATGTTAGTATTAGTTCTTATTCTAGGTTTGTCAGTCCAGGTAAAACGTGACCTAGTAAAACCAAGATCAAGCATGTTAATAGAGTTAAGACAATTATTAAGTGCAGCAGTTGTATTTTGATTAATAGGGTTACTACCGAATTTATTTGAGGCTGAACATAATTCACTAAAATCTCCACATAAGAGCCAAGCCGAAGTATGACATTTATTAAATTCTTCGAGATCTTTAGGATTTTCCTATTAACATAATGATTACTAGCATAAACAACTGATAAAAACCATTTTGGAAGATGGGTACCTACCTGAACAGTAGCATGTATTTCTTGGCTTGTGACAGCAACCGGATCTACTGTCAACTCATTTTCATGCCAAAGAAGAACTATCCTTGCATAATGGCCATGTGCAGTTACTTGTATAATATCAGTGAAGTCAAATTCCTGAAGTAGAGAAGTGTGATCTTGCATTTTTGTCTCGGTGAGACACAAAATGGATAGATTGTTCTAGTTTAACAGGAAGTGAAGGTTCCTACGAAATTCAAGTCCATTAGCTCCCCTACAATTCCATAGCATTATCTTCATGAGATGATCATTGCGAAGAAGTCCCAGTTGGGGTAATGATAACTCCATATGCATAAGAAGGTGTGGAGGTTGATAAAGAGCATGTGGCAGTATAGTTTCATTGAGCGTTGGTATCATTAGGACAACATATTTTTCCTCCAAGGACTAAGGATCGAGGCGGATGGATACATTCCCATCTGGTGGTGTTGTGGGCGACGATGGTGGTGTTGTGGGTGGATACATTCCCATATGCATTGGTGGATGCACCTCTATCTTCTCCTGAGCTTGTTGTATTGGGGGGAGATTTTCCTCCAAGGGATGTTACTGAGGCGCAAACCATGGCAAGTAATTGTGGGTTGGGGGTGTATGCCAAATCTGATAATGTTGATGGAGATGTGTATTCCATTGGTGGATGTTTAATAGTTGTGTTTGAAGCTCCAGGGTGTTAATCTCCTGTTGGTGTAGTATTTGCATCGCAAGGTCGTGGTTCATGGGCGTGTAGATGCCCTATTGAATGATATTGGTGAGAGCCTCTGTGTTGTCCATTAATATCACTGCTTGTTTATGCATCAGTGGGATATCTGGCAGGGGTAGAGGTGGTGTTGGATGTGGTGGTTGAAGGAATCTGGGTGGTGCATGAAACGTGGTTGTAGTGGGGTTGATTCATTGGTGGCGGTGGTGTTGGAGGGGTTTGTTGTAAGAGGATTGGAGGTGGCAAGGTATAGCGGTTTATCCGAACATTGTTGTGGTAGTGGCATTGTGGCCTGTGGAAATGGCGGCGATAGTGTTTGTGGTGACGGGGATACATTGTCACTGTTTTTAGAAGGGGAAACTGGATGTTGTGTATCTATCTTTGGTAAGGTGTTGGTGAATGTTGGATTGGTATTTGAAGGGGTGTTCTTTGTATTAGGGGATGAATCTTCCGTGAATGAATAATGTAAGGTATTAGATTTAGTTGTAGAATTTGTGGTGGCATGAGTGGTATCATTACTGAAGTGACCAGCGAGTCTTGTTTGTTCAAATTTTCGGCAATAAGAATCATAGAGATATCAGTATGATGATGGTGTGTATGTTGTAGGGATAGGTTTGGTGTTTATCACCTTGACCATCTGAGGTTTTTAGGGAATTAGATGGTGGTATAGATTCCTTAGGGTTTTTGATGATTTGACTAATATGGCTAGTGACATCGTTATCGTTTATGGGTACTGAAGGAAGAAATGATGTATTGCCAATGGGGTGTTGCATGAATAGATGTGTTGGAGTGGTATTGAAAGTTTATGGTTAGAAGTTTGTGGGTGTTAATATAGATTCCATAGGGTCTTTGATGGTGTGAGAATTAGGAATAGGGATATCACTAGTTATGGATACTGTAAGAAGCAATGTAATGGTAGGGGGTTAATTTGTTTATGTGTGTTTGGGTTTTTAGTACAGACTGATTTGTTTTGTTTTTTGGCGATGAATTAGGGGGTGCGATGGTTGGTCAGTGGATTTTAAGTTAGGGGTGTTGAAGATAGGCATAATTGTGGAATGGGAAGGTGATTCGATAGGGGTATTGGTAATGGTAGCTAGGTTTTGCATGTGTTTGTGATTACTATTTGAGGGAAATATGGCAGGGTCTATGTCATGCGGGTTTGGGGGGAATAATTATGGGGGTGGGATAGGCATAGGGGTAGGGTGGTGATAGATTTCCGGGTTGACTTTGGGACTTGTGTAGCAAAATCTTTTGGTTAGGGGTATGGAATTGTTAGCGGTATTGGTGTTGTGAGTGGTATTGGAAGTGTGGGACCCTTCTTGTTTAGGGTTCATATTTTTGTCCTTGTTGTTGCTGGAATCAGTTTTGGTGGGATTAGAGTTGTTTTGGTAGTTGTGGGAAGTGTATTTACGAGAAGTTTTGATATATGTCACTGTTTTTCATTGATCTTGTGTGTCTAAGTGTATGGTGGTTGAAGTAGTTGTTTGTGAGGGTGTATTAGCAGTAGTTGAGAGTGTATTAGGCTTGGTATTACGGAAGTGTTAGTAGGTGTGTCCTAAGAATCCACAACTAATACAAATTGAAGTAGCATCTTCATAGTAGATTTTCTGTAAATGTGTTCCTAATAACACATTTTTCGGCAGGGGTTTATCTATTGGTGCTAGAATACAGAGACGTGCATATCGACCTCTAGTGGTTTGGACTGTACATGTGTCAATCTTTAGGAGAGTACCAATGTGATTTGCTATTTTTGTAAGTATTTGTAAGTCATAATACTCGGTTGGTAGTTCTTGTAAGCGAATCCAAATGGTGGATAGATTAATATTGGCAGTGGTCGGGTTAAATTTAGGTTCCCATTGTCTAATGGTAAGATATTGGGATCCAATGAACCATGGCCCTTGATGAAGAATTTTGTTGTAGTTGTCTGAGTTTGAGATTTTTAGTAAATAGTTGTCAAAACCTAAATCGATTAATGTAAGTGGTTCAGGTAGCCGACACAGTTGTTCTAATTCCGTTTTTAGCAAATGATATGCAATTTTTTTCCTAGTAACTTAATAATAAGGGCTTGGTTCCAGGGGCGATAGAGTCTGGTTTTATCACTTTTGGTGATGGGGATAAAATGGGGGTGATTATTGTTGTTATTTGTTTCATCCTCTAGAGAAAGTTTATTCAAGAATTGAGTTGCAAAATCAGTAGGCATAATGGAAGGTCGGGGAAAGAGTTTATCTAAAAAACTTACATTGTCAGATGAGGTCGGCATGTTAATTGGTTGTGATGTTTTGGGTTTGTGAGTGCTTCAACTCAACTGGTCGATTTCTTGCTCTGTCAGTTGTTGTTCTTGCTCTGCTTGCAGGTTGTTGATTGGCTAGGGAAGCTTTCTCACTCTAGTTTTCTAGTGAGAAGGAAGAAAATATATTCCCCTTTGTTTTGAAACACACACTTATGACTCTGATTCTTGTAGTTTCTAGTCTTTTGCCAAATACAAAAAGAACAAATTAAAAGAAAGAAACGCTAATTCTTTACATAATTCAACTAGTCAAATTACTACAATCCTATTACAATAGTCACTATTAAAGAAATAAATTACTCAAAATCCTGAAAATCTCGTCACATTGTCCTTTTCTTGGTCATTAGAACTTCACTATAAATATATTCAACTTAAAGAGGAGATTGTATTTGGGTACAGAGAAAAATCATAAGAGGAGGAAACTGATTATAGGAAGAATTAATATAGCAGTTTTTATTGTGAGATGTTGAAAACAGAGATAAGAACTAATGCCAAACAAAAAGAACTATGGCGTTCAAAAGTGATTAGTAATAACTCGTTACTCTACAGTAAATAACAGTTACTGATTATAGGATACCGTAACTTCCTCTTGTTTGGGTCAAAAAAGGTGCCATAACTCCTTTTTTTTCCTGGCCCAAAAATGTGCCAATTAAGGATTTAAAAAAGAAAAAATTTCAGAAATCACTATGTTTTAGTGATTATTAGCTTGCTATAGCTACCATTTACTAAATTACTTCATATAGTTATGTTTTCAGTTGTTATAGACTGTATTCGATGTATTTTTGCTACTGTATTCATGAATACAGTAGCAAAATTTGGCAGAAACAGGGGAGTCCAGATAAACAACGAATGTATTCGACTGTATTCGCGAGTTGTATTTGTGAATATATATCCTGAAGACTTTTAACATAAAAATTCTCTCCGTACAACATAAACAGAACGGTAACATTTCCCGCTTTTGGGAAAGTGGTGCACACGCACCGTCGAATGGGGACGCCGGCCGACCTCCTGCAGGCGCGTCCGGTGGAAAACCTAGCCCCCCCAGCTAAGCCAACCACCAATGAAGACTCAAATACCCAGAAGATTGATTATGCAGCTGCAATAGCAACCCCTGCTAAACTCAAAAGGGTTAGATTAGGAGACCCAAATGTAAAAGCTAGAGTTTCAACCCATAACGAAATTTTGGCAGTTATCTTCAAAGCCAGCGACTACTATGTAGTGATGGAAGAAGAATGTAAATACATAATCATAGGTAAATTTCTAATAACAAGACCTAATATCGAACGAATCAGATCAACCTTCGCTGAAAAAGTGTCATTCAAAAGGCAGGCAAAAATTGGGGTCTATGATTTTCGAACAGTGTTCATAGATGTAACCAACGAAAAAAATTGCAAAACGGTTTGGTTCAGAAGGTCAATTGAAATTTATGTCATGGTTGTGTGGCTTCAAAAATGGTCCCCCCATTTCAAGCCGGAAGAAGATTCTCCTATAGTGCCAGTTTGGGTTCTTCTGTCGGGTTTTCCTTTCCATTGTCGTACTTGAACTATGCCAAACAGATATTGGGACCTGTGGGAGTACCATTATCGATGGAGTTAGCGACATACTATAGGACAAGGCTGGGGATGGCTAAAGTCAGAGTTGAAATTGATCTTATAAAGCCTCTAGTTAACTCTGTATGGGTAGGCCAAGAGGAAGAAACTAATCCGCTAAAAGGCTTCACTCAGAAGTTGGAGTATGAAGAAGTACCTAAGTATTGTAAGCATTATAGGATTCTGGAGCATTCTGTTTTGCAATGCAGGGTGCTGGAGCGAGAACAAAACAAGGAAAAACAGAGCAAAAATCAAGAGGATGATGAATCTGCTAGCAGAGGAGAAAATTACAGGAGTTACATAGGGGAGACGCACAGCAATCAAAACACAATAATGAAGGAGCAGATCAAAACTACTAAAGAAACACAAGGAAAAGAAGAGGTGGAAATTACTTGAGCTATGGGACAAACAAGAGGAAAAATGGTAACAAACAGCTACAACAAGAAGGGTAAGGATAAGTTGGAGGAGGAGACATGGCAAGTTCCTAACACTAAGAGGAACCGGCAAAAACAAAAAAATGAAAGCCATAGAGGCAAGGGAAGGTGAGCAATATGTTGAAAACAAAGAGAGGATGCAGGAGCAGATTCAAGAAGGAGAACAAAACATCAAAGACAGAACTAATTCTAAAAGGAAAAAGCACAAGAAGAAAAAGATGCCTAGGAAAAAGAGTATAGTGCTATTTAAACCTGCTATAACACACGGCCAGTCCAAAGCTAACAAAGAAATCAACAAGAGAATCAAGCAGCACACAAACATAGAACAGCTAGCAAGTGAAATTCTGGGAAGTGAGGCAGCTTCACAACAACAGTTCAGGAAGGATTCAAATCCTCAAACAAACAACTACAAGGCAGAACACTTGGCAAACCAGTTATCTACTAAGGAGCACAAATCTGACCAACCTCAAGAGATAGTAGAAAGCAGCAGCACTGATGCAGACAATGTAAGACACACAATTGCAGAAAGGAGAACTATGAGTTCAGAAAAAAAGGAATATGAGAGTGAACATGATGAAATGGATGATAGAAGATATCATGATGCCCATGAAAGTCATAAAATAGGTAAAAAGGATCACAACAGAATTCAATATCCTTCCAGCACCTTAGACACAGAGATAAGGAATCAACCTCCTGTCAAATTGGTATTAGAACTATTCGGAGATGACCAAGACAAAGAGGCAACACAACCAGAACAAACAGGAGGGTGAAAAGGAGCAACAACAAACTAACTCGACTTCTTCAAACATTAATGATGACAAGCAAAGAGACATCCAAGAGAGGTTGCAAGAGATAGCCAAAGCGGAGGAAAACTCATGCCCAAAAGATGGGAAAGGGAAAAACAGACAAAGAAGGACAGGGAAAAATCCAAAACAATAGACATTCCTTTCCAAAGAGAGAAGGAACAAAAACAGGGTACTCATAATCAAGTTTCCAATGATTAGTGCCATATTCTGGAATATTAGAGGTGTTAGGTCTAAAAAGACCATACATAGTTTGAAGAACTTGATCAAAATTAACAACTGTGATTTTGTGGCTATCTTAGAGACTTCTTAAATAGCAACAAAATTGAGGGTTACAAAAGATTTATGGGCTTTCAACACTGCTTGGCCAATACCAGTGGGCAAATCTAGTGCTTCTGGAACTACCAGGCAGATCTGGTTGCCAATGAAGTTCAGCAAGTTACTCTTTGCTTCAAAGAAAATTGTATTAGTGATGAAAGTTATGTCACGGCAGTGTATGAAAAATGCAGTGCTACAAAAAGAAATGCATTATGGGAAGGTTTAGAAAACATGGCTAATATTATCAATGGGCCTTGGTGTACAGGTGGTGACTTTAATGTAATCATGGAGTCGAGGGAGAAGCTGGGAGGCGGTCCTTATAGAGCTTATAAAAGCTTCGACTTTGTTACTACAATGGAAACATGTGGACTTACAGATATTGGCTATGTGGGTCCTAAACATACTTGGTGCAACAATAGACGTCCAAGGAAGAGAATTTGGAAGAGGTTGGACAGAATTTTGATCAACAACCAATGGGCTCAAAAATTTCAACAAAACTATATTAGGCCTTTGGTGAGAACAGGTTCAGACCATCTATCTTTGCTCATGAAATGTCGGAATGACCAACAAGAGGCTATCAAGTATTTTAAGTTCCTGAATTTTTGGGTACCGCAGCCTGGATTTATGGAAATATTTCAAGACTCGTGGAGCACTCAGGTAGAAGGAAATGCTATGTGGATATTAAAGACTAAGCTGCAAACTCTGGCCAGAAATCTTAGTAAATGGTCTAGAGCAAACATAGGTGACATATATGAGCAGTTCAACAATTGGGAAGTCAAAGTGCAACAACTTGAAGAGTTAGATCTTCACAAGAACTTGGAGGAGAGCAGGGAAGAGCTTAAAAAATCTCACGCGGAATATGTTAAATGGCTTGGTATACAAAAGAATATTCTAAGTCAAAAGTCTAAAGTTAAATGGTTTTAAGAGGGGGACTACATTAGCAACTACTTCCATAGGGTCCTCAGAGAAAAAAGAAGAAAACTTCACATTCACAAGATCAAAAACCATATAAACAGATGGGTTCAAGGGGATGACAAGATTGCAGAGGCAGCTGTGAAACATTTTGAGAAAATTTTCAATCTCCAAGCTCCCAAAATGAATAACTCTACCTGAACTGCATTCCTAACATCATCTCTACTGAAGAGAATAGGTATCTGACAGCTATCCCAGACATTGAAGAGATCAGTGAGGCAATTTTCAACCTCAGTCAACACAGTGCAGCTGGCCCAGATGGCTTCAATGGTGTCTTTTTCCATACTTGTTGGGAAACCATCAAGGATGATATAGCTACTTTTATCCAGTCCTTTTTTAATGGTCGCAACCTTACAAAATTCTATTCCCACTCTTGCATTGTCTTAATTCCAAAGGTTGAGTCCCCTACCAACTTCTCAGAATTAAGACCCATCAGCCTAACCAACTTTAGTACTAAAATCATTTCCAAAATCCTTGTGGACAGGCTAAACACTCTTCTATCAAAGTTGATCTCAGACAATCAAAGCGGCTTCGTGAAAGGTAGGATGATCACAGAGAATGTGATGCTAGCTCAAGAGATCATTCAAGGTCAAAGGGCGTAATATAGTAATCAAGATAGACATGGCCAAGTCATACGACAGATTATCTTGGGTCTTTTTAGCTTCAGTCATGAGAAGGTTTGGATTTGCGGAATCTTGGATAGATATCATCTTGAGGTTGGTGTCAGATACCTGGTATTCAATTGTTATTAATCGATCGAGAAGGGGGTTCTTTACATTATAACAAGGACTGAAGCAAGGCATTCCACTATCACCTTCCTTGTTTATCATAGTTGCAGAAGTATTGTCCAGATCCTTGAATAAGCTTCATTCGGATCCAGATTTCACCCTCTTTTACATGAATCAAAGATGCCATCCAATCAATCACTTATGCCGATGATATTGTGATCTTTAGTGTTGGCAACAACAAGTCAGTCAGATTAATTATGCAACAAGTAAGATATTATGAGAGATCCTCAGGGAAAAAGGTTAATGGCAACAAAAGCTTCTTTCTCTCAGATCCGAAAGCCTGAGCTCAAAGAATCAACAGGATGAGAACAACCACGAGCTTCATGGAAAAACGTTTTCCCTTTAATTACCTAGTCTGCCTCTTGTATGTGGGCAGAAAAAAAACTCTCTCATTTTGACCTGATTGTGACTAAAGTGGCAAAGCAATTAATGGGTCGAATGGCAGACTCCTTACTTGTGGGGGTAGAATTCTTTTTATTAAAAGCGTCCTCAAATCTCTACCTATTTACACACTTTCTGCTATGAGTCCTCCAAAGGGCACCCTAAATTTGATTGAAAAGTATTTGGCTAGGTTCTTCTGGGGCACTTCAGCGGATAACAAGAAGTATCATTGGAGTGCTTGGAGGAACTTGTCACTACCTAAAGAAGAAGGTGACATTGGTATAAGATCTATGGAGGATATTAGTAATACTTTAGTCATGAAGAGGTGGTGGATATTTAGAACTCAGAACACTCTATGGGCAACCCACCTAAGAGATAAGTATTGCATCAGATCTCACCCTGTGACAAAAAAGTGGGCATCAGGTAACTCTCATGCTTGGAAACATATGACCCAAATTAGGGACAAAGTAGAAGAAAACATGATCTGGAACATTAATAAGGGCAATAGCAGTTTCTGGTGGGATAACTGGTCAGGAAAAGTGGCACTAGCAAATTTTTTCCCAAATAGCAGAAAGAGTAAAAATACTACTGTTATGGAATTCATTCAAGAGGGCAGCTGGAACATGAACAAACTCATCAACACTCTCAACGCGCTTTGCTTTACACATCAGTGCTATATATATTGGAGATCAGAGTCAAGAAGACTACGTGTTATGGGAAGCCACTGCAGACGGCCAATATTCCAAAAACAGCGCCTGGCATACAATTAAGAGTAGAAAACCGAAGTATCCAGCTCTTCACCACATGTGGCTCAGTTGCATCCCCTTCAAAATCTATTTTTTGGCCTGGAGACTATATCTTGGTAAGCTCTTTTTTGACGAAGTTATTTCTAAATTTGGTAACCATGTTGTTTCTAGATGCAGGTGTTGCAACAATCCTAAGGAAAACTCAATGCAACTTGTCTTCATAAAAGGAGAAGTGGGGCAAAGACTATGGCAAGATTTTGGATCCCCCCTGGGCATCAAACATGAAAACTGGAGCATTAGGAGAACTTTTACAAACTGGTGGGAAGCAAAGTCTAAGAACAACATCCATGAATTCACTCTTCGAGTAGTCCCTTTGGCCGTGTGTTGGGAAATATGGAGAATCTGGAGTACGTGCAGGTATGGCGAACAAAATAAATTTCAAGTGAGAAGTATGGAAATGCACATAAACTGGAACATACAAGCGACCCTACAAATGGCATTCCAAAGAATCAGTAAAATAGAGTCATGGCTGAGGCTTTGTGAAATGATTGAAAGATGGAGACCAACCTTCATAGTGCTTCAAATTAGATGGCAGAAACCTTCTCCTGGAAGGATTAAAGTAAATACAGATGGAAGCCACTTCAAGGAAACAAGTAAAGCATGAATAGGGGGAATAGCCAGAGATGAATAAGGCAAATTGATCATGGCCTTCTCGCTACCCATCCAGTGTAATACTAATAACATTGTTGAGGCTCTGGCTGCTAAAAAAGGAATCCAATGGGCTGTCTGTGACGACCCAAAAGGTCATCACCTATTTTCTTACCCATTCCGTGCTTCCGAGGCCTTGGAAACCTCATTTATGGTTGCCTCGATTTGCATGCACAATCCGGGTGCGTAGCCGGAAAGCTTAAATATGAAATTTTATGAAATATGCTAAGTTTTGATATTAAAATGAATAAATTTGACTTCGGTCAAAATTTTCGATAAACGGACCCAGACCCGTGATTTGAGGGTCCCGGAGGGTCGGTAGGAAAATATGGGACTTGGGCGTATGCCCCGAGGTCCCAAGCCCGAGAAATGAATTTTTGAGTAAAATTGTTTTCTGAAAATATTTAAGGAAATTGAAAATGAAATCTGATTAGAAAGCGATGGTATCGGGACCGTATTTTGGTTCCGGTGTCCGGTACAGGTCTTATATATTGTTTAAGTCCTTTCTGTAAAGTTTGGTTGAAAACGGATCTCGTTTGACGTGTTTCGGACTTAAAATGGAAAATTTGATGTTTTATGAAATTTGATAAAATTCATGGATTTTGAGGCATAATTCGATGAATATGATGTTATTTTGGCGATTTGATCGCACAGATAAGTTCATAGGATATTTTTGAGGTAGTGTGTATATTTGGTTTGGATCCCCGAGGGCTCGGCTGAGTTTTGGATAGGCCACGGATTTCATTTTTAGACTTGGAAATTGCTGGTGTAACTGATCTGCAGGCTTCGCAAATATCACAAATGCGAGCTACTCATCGCAAATGCAAAGGTGGGTCTGGGCAAGCCTGATCGCAAATGCGACCAAGCGGTTTGCAAATGCGAAGGGTGGTCGCAAATGCAACGTCTGCCATCGCAAATGTGAACTTCCCTCTTCTTCCTGAGGTCGCAAATGCGACATATGGATCGCAAATGCGAAAGCTAGGAATTTCTGAAGGGTTCGCAATTGCGAACCCCAGTTCGCAATTCCCATCATTTGTAAGTTGGTTTTTACTCAATTATTTCAATCATTAACATCATTTAACATTTTTCAACTTAAAATCAAAGATTTTCATGGGTGAAATTGGGTGATTTGGGTAGAACTTAGGTTTTTCCAAAATTGGGGTTTGAGTGGGTGATTGACCTCCGATTAGAGAGATTTTTATATGGATGGACTCGTGAGAGTACGAGGGCCCTGAAAATGTAAAATTTATCTGAATTCGAGATGCTGGCCTGAGGGGCGTTTTGGTTATTTTACCTAATTTCGCGCCATAACTTTGAATTAATTAGTAGAATCAGTTGCTTAAGATGTTATTTACGATATGAAATTTATTTAAATAAATTTGGGCCATTTGGATTCGGATACCCGTGGCAAACGTGTGGTTTCGAGTTAAATTTTGAGCCGGTTCGAGGTAAGTGGCTTGTCTAACCTTGTGTGGGGGACCTTTCCCCTTAGGATTTGATATTTGGTATTTGAATGCCTTGTACGTGAGGTGACGAGCACGTACTTGTGCTAATTGTTGAAAAATCCGATTTTACTTTAAATATTTAGACTGAGTTTCTTTCTTACCTGTTTTATTCTATTTGCAATTATAGTCTATGTTAGCTTAGAAAAGCACGCCTAGTTGCCCTAAATTGCCTAATCGCTTAAGTTGCTTTAATTGTACTACGTGAAGCATGTTAGGCTAGAGCTACTTGTTGCCTTGTATTTTTGCACTCTATTTCTGAATATCTTCTTGTTGTGGCTGCATATTTACTTTGGGACTACGGGATGGTATCCCGGGAGATCCCCCTGCATATTTACTTTGGGACTACGGGACGGTATCCCGGGAGATCCTTCAGATATTCATATGATGGACTACGGGATGGTATCCCGGGAGATCCACTGGACAGTTGAGAAAAGGGCTACAGGACGGTATCCTGGGGAGATCCTCATTGTTACCATTGTTATTGAGCTATACATATTCTGTGTTTACTCTGTTCTTGTGTTTTTGTTGTTGCTTTGTTTGACCTGTCTTATTTCACTGTTGTACTCATTATTACTGTCTGTTTTCATACTGTAAATTCCTATTATATTGTTTAACCTCAGTAGGGCCCTGACCTTCCTCGACACTACCCGACCGAGGTTAGGCTTGCACTTACTGAGTACCGCTGTGGTGTACTCATGCCCCTTCTGCGCATGTTTTTCATGTGCAGATCCAGGTACCTCCACCCAGGCGCATTATCCCCGAGGTTGAGAGATCTAGCAGAGACTTTGCGGTACATCTGCCGCATCCGCATACCAAGAGTCCCTATCTTATTCCAGCTTTAGTGGAAAGTTTTTCCTTCCTTTCAGTTGTTTAGACATTCTGGATTTAGGGCAGTGTAGTATATTTCTGTTAGCCTGTGTTTTCCCGTGAGTTTTCGGGTTTTGGGGTGATATTGTAGACTTCCACATTATTATTTTTTTGGGTTGTATATGCCAAGCGGCATTTATCTATACAGTATTTCTTTAGTTGTTCAGTTTTAATTAATTATTCGGCAAGTTGTGTTATTTTTCCGCATTATTAGGCTTACTTAGTTATAGGGACTAGGTGCCATCACGACATGTTCACGGAGGGTGAACTGGGGCCGTGACAAGTTGGTATGAGAGCTCTAGGTTCATAGGAGTCACGGAACACAGGCCGGTTTATTAGAGTCTCGCTGATTGGTACGGAGACGTCTGTACTTATCTACGAGAGGCTATGTAACTATTTAGGAAAAATCTTTAATTCATTGATTTCCTTGTCGTGCAATATTTTTGACATCAATTCTAAACCTCTGTCTTCTATTCTCTCACAGATGGTGAGGACACGTGCTACTTTGGACGATCGGGCACCCGTGCCCCATACTGCAGTCGTCAGAGGCCGGGGCCGAGGACGTGCACGTGGTGCAGTGAGGGCACCTGCTCAAGCTGCCGCCGAGGTACCACCAGCAGATCCAGCCGAGGTTCAGGCACCTGACACGCCTACTACCACTACTATTCCAGCCCTTCAGGAGACATTAGCTCAGTTCATGTCTATGTACACCACTCTGGCTTAGGCAGGGTTGCTTCCCCTTGCTGCAGCCACATCCCAGGCCTGGGGAGGAGCACAGACTCCCGTCGCCCGCACTCCTGAGCAGCGAGTGCCTATGGAGCACGTACTAGAGATCATTCCTGCACAGCTCGTAGTGCCAGTTCACCCCGAGGATGGGTTAGCTACTTCAGAGGACGAGTAGCGGAGACTTGAGAGGTTCAAGAAGTATAATCCTCCGGTATTCAGTGGGCTAGCATCAGACAATGCCTTGGAGTTTCTAGAGGAGTGTCACTGTATTCTTCGCACTATGGGTATAGCCAGATCTAGTGGGGTTTCCTTTACTACCTTCCAGCTTCGCGGAGCCGCCTATGATTGGTGGCGCTCATATGAGTTAGACAGTCCAGACGAGGCTGCTTCGCTGACCTGGACCCAGTTCTCAGACATGTTCCTGAGAGAGTTTGTTCCTCAGAGCCTCAGGGACACATTGCATGCAGAGTTTGAGCATTTGTGCTAGGGTTCTATGACAGTTTCAGAGTATGCTATCCATTACACGAGATTGGCTAAGCATGCACCGGCCTTGGTTGCTATTGTCCGTGAGAGGGTTCGCCGGTTCATTGAGGGTCTTATCCCACCCATCAGATCTATCATGGCTCGAGATTTGGAGATGGACATTCCTTATCAGCAGGTAGTGAGCATTGCTAGGAGGATCGAGGGTATGATCGCTAGGAAGCGAGAGGAGAGAGAGGCCAAGATATCTCGAGAGTCGGGCCACTACTCTAGTGCTCGTACCCCAGCAGCAGGTCGACATGGTAGGGGTTATATGGGCTGCCCCGTTCATTCAGATCTTCCAGCAGCCAGTGGTACCCCAGCTCCACCCAGGCCTCAGGAGCCTTACTATGCACCTCCAGTTTCTAGCGCGCCTTCGGCGCGGGGTGCTTTCAGGGGTAAGTCTAGCGGACCTGGCCCTAGCCAGTCACAGCCACCACGTCCTCCCAGAGCTTGTTTCAAGTGTGGCGATACACGCCATCTGGTTAGGGACTGCCCCAGACTTGGTAGGGGTACATCTTCACAGACTTTTCAGCCACAGCATGCTCAGCAGAGTTCTCAGGCCATGATCACAGCTCCATCTGCTACCCCATCTGCCCAGCCAGCTAGGGGCGGAGGTCGGGGAGGTAAAGGTCGCCCTCGAGGGGGAGGCCAGGCCTGATATTATTCTATTCATGCTCGTACCAAGGTTGTTGCCTCTGATTTTGTCATTACAGGTATTATACTGGTTTGTCACAGAGATGCATCGGTTCTATTCGATCCAGGCTCCACGTATTCCTATGGGTCTTCTAATTTTGCTCTGCATTTGGGTATAGTCTGAGATTCTTTGGGTTCTCCTGTTTATGTTTCTACTTCTGTGGGGGATTCTCTTGTCGTGGACCATATTTATCGGTCGTGTTTGGTTACTATTCGTGGTTTTGAGACCAGTGCAGATTTGTTGTTACTCGATATGGTGGATTTTGATATTATCTTGGGAATGGACTGGTTGTCGCCCCATTATGCTATTCTTGATTGTCACGGCAAGACCGTGACACTGGCTATGCTAGGTATTCCGTGTGTTGAGTGGAGTGGTACCTTAGATCACACTCCCAGTAGAGTTATCTCTTTCCTTAAAGATCAGTGTATGCTTGAGAGGGGGTATGCCGCGTATTTGGCTTATGTGAGAGATGTCAGTACTGATACCCCTTCTATACATTCAGTTCCAGTGGTACGGGGTTATCCCGATGTGTTTCCAGCTGATCTTCCGGGCATGCCGCCCGATAGAGACATTGATTTTGGCATTGATTTGTTGTCGGGCACTCAGCCCATTTCCATTCCTCCGTACCGTATGTCTCCTCCTGATTTGAAGGAGTTGAAGGATCAGTTATAAGAATTGCTTGATAAGGGTTTTATTCGACCTAGTGTTTCACCTTGGGGTGCTCCTGTCTTGTTTGTGAAGAAAAAGGACGGTTCTATGCGCATGTGTATTGATTATCTCCAGTTGAACAGGGTTACAGTGAAGAACCGTTATCCCTTACCTCGTATTGATGATCTATTTGACCAGCTTCAGGGCGTACATGTATTTTCTAAGATTGATTTGCGCTCAGGTGACCATCAGTTGAAGATTCGGGAGCTGGATATTCCGAAGACTGCCTTCAGGACTCGGTATGGCCATTACGAGTTTCTAGTTATGTCATTTGGGTTGACTAATGCCCCAACAGCATTTATGCATTTGATGCACAGTGTGTTCATGCCATATCTTGACTCGTTCATCATTGTTTTCATAGATGATATTCTTGTTTACTCCCGGAGTCGGGAAGATCATGTGCAGCACCTGAGGACAGTACTTCAGAACCTGAGAGAGAAGAATTTGGACGCAAAGTTCGCAAAATGTGAGTTTTGGTTGAGTTTTGTGGTATTCTTGGGCCACGTATTATCGAGTGAGGGCATTCGGGTGGATCCGAAGAAGGTAGAGGCCGTGCAGAGTTGGCCCAGGCTGTCCTCAGTTACGGAGATTCGCAGTTTCCTTGGCTTGGCGGGCTATTACCGTCGTTTTGTGGAGGGATTTTCATCGATTGCAGCCCCTATGACCAGATTGACCCAGAAGGGTGCTCCATCTTAGTGGACAGAGGAGTGTGAGGCGAGCTTTCAGAAGCTCAAGACAGCTTTGAATACAACCCCAATCTCGATATTGCCTACTGGTTCGGGGTCTTATACAGTTTATTGTGATGCCTCGTGAGTCGGCCTTGGAGCGATGTTGATGCAGGACGGTAGGATGATTGCCTACGCGTCTAGACAGTTTAATATACATGAGAAGAATTACCATGTCCATGACCTTAAGTTATCTACCATTGTTCATGCCTTGAAGATCTGGCGTCATTATTTATATGGTGTTCCCTGTGAGATATTTACGGATCACCGGAGTTTGCAGCACATATTCAGACAGAAGGATCTGAATTTGTGCCAGCGTAGATGGTTAGAGTTGCTAAAGGACTATGACATCACTATATTATACCACCCGGGGAAGGCCAATGTGGTGGCCGATGCTTTGAGTCGCCGGGCGGAGAGTTTGGGGAGTTTGGCATATTTACCAGCTTCAGAGAGGCCTATGGCGATGGATGTTCAGGCCTTAGCCAGTCAGTTTGTGAGATTGGAAATTTCGGAGCCCAGTCGGGTCCTAGCTTGTGTGGTTTCTCGGTCTTCCTTATTCGATCGTATCAGGGAGCGGCAGTACGATGATCCTCATTTATTTGTCCTCAAAGACACGGCCCAGCACAGTGATGCCAGATATGTGACCATTGGAGATGACGGGGTATTGAGGATTCAGGGTCAGATTTGTGTGCCCAATGTTGATGGGCTTCGGGAGTTGATTTTAGCTGAGACTCATAGTACGCGGTATTCCATCCATCCGGGTGCTGCAAAGATGTATCAGGATTTGAGGCAGCACTATTGGTGGCGAATAATGAAGAAGGATATAGCAGAGTTTGTAGCCAAGTGCCTCAACTGTCAGCAGGTCAAATGTGAGCATCAGAGACCGGGAGGGTTACTTCAGCAGATTGAGCTCCAGAGTGGAAGTGGGAGCGGATCACCATGTACTTTGTGGTTGGACTTCCTCGGACTTTGAGGAAGCATGATTTCATTTGGGTGATTGTGGATTGGCTGACCAAATTAGCCCATTTCATTCCGGTACTGACTACTTATTCATCGGAGCGTTTGGCGAAGATTTATATCCGGGAGATCGTTCGCCTGCATGGTATTCCAGTTTTTATTCTTTCAGACAGAGGTACTCAGTTTACATCACGGTTCTGGAGGGCCGTTCAGCAGGAGTTGGGTACTCGGGTGGAGTTGAGCACAACATTCCACCCCAGACGGACGGACAGTCCGAGTGCACTATTCAGATTCTTGAGGATATGCTTCATGCGTGTGTGATTGAGTTTGGAGGGTCTTGTGATCAGTTCTTGCCACTAGCGGAGTTTGATTACAACAACAGTTATCAATCCAGCACTCAGATGGCGCCGTATGAGGCTTTATATGGTAGGAGGTGTAGATCCCCGGTGGGTTGGTTCGAGCCGGATGAGGCTAGGCTATTGGGCACAGAGTTGGTTCAGGATGCATTAGAGAAGGTCAAGGTGATTCAGGATAGACTCCGTACAGCCCAGTCCAGACAGAAGAGTTATGCGCACCGGAAGGTTCGTGATCTTTCATATATGGTCGGAGAGCGGGTTCTGCTTCGGGTTTCGCCTATGAAGGGCGTCATAAGATTTGGGAAGAAAGGGAAGTTGAGTCAGAGGTTTATTGGCCCTCTCGAGATATTGAGGCGTGTTGGGGAGGTTGCTTATGAGCTTGCCTTACCTCCCAGCTTGGCAGGAGTTCATCCGGTATTTCATGTTTCGATGCTCCGGAGGTATCACGGTGACCCGTCGCACGTGTTGGATTTCAGTTCAGTCCAGTTGGACAAGGACTTAGCTTACTAGGAGGAGCCGGTAGCTATTCTAGACCGGCAGGTTCGTCAGTTGAGATCCAAGAGTTTCCCTTATGTTCGTGTTCAGTGGATAGGTCAGCCCCCTCAGGAATCGACCTGGGAGTCCGAGTCCGATATGCGCAGCTGTTACCCTCATCTATTCCCCGACTCAGGTACTTCCTTCTTCTGTCCGTTCGAGGATGAACGGTTGTTTTAGAGGTGGAGAATGTGACAACCCACGGGGTCATCACCTGTTTTCTTACCCATTCCGTGCTTCTGAGGCCTTGGAAACCTCATTTAGGGTTGCCTCGATTTGCGTGCATAGTTTGGGCACGTATTCGGAAAGCTTAAATATGAAAATTTGTGAAAAATGCTAAGTTTTGATATTAAAATGAATAAATTTGACTTCGGTCAACATTTTCGATAAACGGACCCGGACCAGTGATTTGAGGGTCCCCTCCGTAGGAAAATATGGGACTTGGGCATATGCCCGGAATCGAATTCCGAGGTCCCAAGCCCGAGAAATGAATTTTTGAGTAAAATTGTTTTCTGAAAATATTTAAGGAAATTGAAAATGAAATCTGATTAGAAAGCGATGGTATCGGGCCCGTATTTTGGTTCTGGCGCCCGGTACAGGTCTTATATATGGTTTAAGTCCTTTTTGTAAAGTTTGGTTGAAAACGGATCTCGTTTGACGTGTTTCGGACTTAAAATGGAAAATTTGATGTTTTATGAAATTTGATAAAATTCATGGATTTTGAGGCATAATTCGATGAATATGATGTTATTTTGGCGATTTGATCGCACGGATAAGTTCATTGGATGTTTTTGAGGTAGTGTGTATATTTGGTTTGGAGCCCTGAGGGCTCGGGTGAGTTTTGGATAGGCTACGGATTTCATTTTTGGACTTGGAAATTGCTGGTGTAACTAATCTGCAGGCTTCGCATTTGCAAAGCCAGCATCGCAAATGCGAAGGTGGGTCTGGGTAAGCCTGATCGCAAATGCGACCAAGAGGTTCGCAAATGCGAAGGGTGGTCGCAAATGCGACACCTGCCATCGCAAATGCGAACTTCCCTCTTCTGCCTGAGGTCGCAAATGCGACATATGGATCGCAAATGCGAAAGCTGGGAATTTCTGAAGGGTTCGCAATTGCGAACCCCAGTTCGCAATTCCCATGCCAACCAGTGGCCTACAATGCACTTAAACCGAATTTTTGACTCCATTTTCATATTTTCTCAAACTCAAACACCCTTAGGCGATTTTTCCAAGAACAAGACTCCTTCCAAATCTTTTGTAAGTTGGTTTTTACTCAATTCTTTCAATCATTAACATAATTTAACATGTTTTCAACTTAAAATCAAAGATTTCCATGGGTGAAATTGGGTGATTTGGGTAGAACTTAGGTTTTTCCAAAATTGGGGATTGAGTGGATGATTGACCTCCGATTAGAGAGATTTTTATATGGCTTGACTCGTGAGAATACGTGGGTCCTGAAAATGTAAAATTTATCCGAATCCGAGATGCTGGCCTGAGGGGCGTTTTGGTCATTTTACCTAATTTCGCGCCGTAACTTTGAATTAAACAGTAGAATTAGTTGCTTGAGATCTTATTTATGATATGAAATTTATTTAAATAGATTGGGCCATTTGAAGTCGGATACCTGTGGCAAACGTGTGGTTTCGAGTTGATTTTTGAGCTGGTTCGAGGTAAGTGGCTTGTCTAACCTTGTGTGGGGGACCTTTCCCCTTAGGATGTGATATTTGGTAATTGAATGCATTGTACGTGAGGTGACGAGCACGTACTTGTGCTAATTTTTGAAAAATCCGGTTTTACTTTAAATATTTAGACTGAGTTTCTTTTTTACCTGTTTTATTCTATTTGCAATTATAGTCTATGTTAGCTTAGAAAAGCACGCCTAGTTGCCCTAAATTGCCTAATCGCTTAAGTTTCTTTAATTGTACTACGTGAAGCATGTTAGGCTAGAACTACTTGTTGCCTTGTATTTTTGCACTCTATTTCTGAATATGTTCTTGTTGTGGCTGCATATTTACTTTGGGACTACGGGACGGTATCCCAGGAGATCCCTCTGCATATTTACTTTGGGACTACGGGACGGTATCCCGCGAGATCCCCCTGCATATTTACTTTGGGACTACGGGACGGTATCCCGAGAGATCCCCTGCATATTTACTTTGGGACTACGGGACGGTATCCCGGGAGATCACCCTCCATATTTACTTTGGGACTACGGGATGGTATCCCGGGATATCCCCCTGCATATTTACTTTGGGACTACAGGACGGTATCCCGGGAGATCACCCTCCATATTTACTTTGGGACTACGGGATGGTATCCCGGGAGATCCCCCTGCATATTTACATTGGGACTACGGGACGGTATCCCGGGAGATCCACTGGATAGTTGAGAAAAGGACTACAGGACGGTATCCTAGGAGATCCTCATTGTTTTCATTACTATTGAGCTGTACATATTCCGTGTTTACTCTGTTCTTGTGTTTTTGTTGTTGCTTTGCTTGACCTATCTTATTTCGCTGTTGTACTCATTATTACTGTCTGTTTTCATACTGTAAATTCCTATTATATTGTTTAACCTCAGTAGGGCCCTGACCTTCCTCGTCACTACCCGACCAAGGTTAGGCTTGGCACTTACTGAGTACCGCTTTAGTGTACTCATGCCCCTTCTGCGCATGTTTTTCATGTGCAGATCCAGGTACCTCTACCCAGGCGCACTATCCCCGAGGTTGAGAGATCTAGCAAAGACTTCGAGGTACATCTGCCGCGTCCGTAGACCAGGAGTCTCTATCTTATTCCAGCTTTAGTGGAAAGCTTTTCTTTCCTTTCAGTTGTTTAGACATTCTGGAGTTAGAGCAGTGTAGTATATTTCTCTTAGCTTGTGTTTTCCCGTGAGTTTCCGGGTTTTGGGGTGATATTATAGACTTCCGCATTTTTTTTTTTGGTTTGTATATGCCAAGCGGCATTTATGTATACAGTCTTTCTTTAGTTGTTCAGTTTTAATTAATTATTCCGCAAGTTGTGTTATTTTTCCGCATTGTTAGGCTTACCTAGTTATAGGGACTAGGTGCCATCACGACATGTTCACGGAGGGCGAACTGGGGTCGTGACACTTTCAGTCAAGGATACAAAAATATTGAATTGGAGATGGACTCACAGATAATTGCCAACATGTTGACACAAGGCAACAAAAGCAATCTCAAACCTAAGAAGCTCGTCGAAGATATTAGACAGATTTTTACCCAAGCAGAGGTTCACATTGTTCACTGCTACAGGGAAGCAAATCAAGTAGCCGACAGGCTTGCCAAAAGCGCTGCTATTTCGGGCGAAAGTTGCTTCTTCTACAATTTCCAACACCTCCCGGAAAATGTAAAGGGGCCTTTCCAACTAGATAGATGGAAATTGCCTAGCTTTAGAAAAAGGTACGACAACGCTAATTTCTTTGTAAGTTGATTATTTTGTTAATTGAACATGAGTGGGATGTAAATACTTGTAACCCCTCATACCCCTCAAGCTAAGGAGGTCAGGTCCATGTCCCCCTCCTATGTACTTTTTTTGGTTGATATAGACATGGTAGGGGTCTCGCCAAACCCCCCAACACCACAGGATGTGAAAACCTAGGTGATTGGCTTAATTAAAAAATAGTTGTATTTGTGAATACAGTAATGAAATTTGCGAAAAAAAGGTCTTCAACTGTTTAAGAACGGTAAGTGAATCAATTAACGCGATAGACTCCCAATATAACTCAACAAACTTAATTATAACATACAAAATTTGTATTTCTAGTTATAGAAAAGATTCTCAAGCGAAAGACACCCCAAAAATAGAGCAATCAGCAGAGATTCAATCCATGCTTTCTTTTTTTAGTGGTATCTTTACTAAAATATTTTTTATTGGTATCTCTACAAATAGATTTATATATTGAAATTATATAATTACATTGAATACAGTTAAGTACATAAAAATACATTGAATACATGAAGTATAGCAGATCATCTATAATGCAAAAATATATCAATACATATTGCAGATACATTTGAATACATATATACATCTTAATACATTAATTATATTAATTAAAAAAAACATATGAATACATTCATGAAATACAGCGAGACAGTGAATACAATGAAATACATGGAATACAGCTAGATACATTGAAATACAATGAAAAAAAAGATAGTGAATACAATAAAATACATGGAATACATCGAGAGACATTGAAATACAATGAAAAAAAGGTAACAGACTCTTCAAGGCAAAGCAACTGCTTCTTTTTTTTTCTTTTGCCGTTTTATTTTCGCATTCCTTCACCTTGTCGAAATCTTCTTCTTATAATCTCGTAGAATGAAATTGAATTAGTTGGACCGTGAATTTTTAATAATGAGTAGTTAAGCAAAAAAATCACTTCTCTATTTTCCATTCAAAATGGCGTGAAAGATGTTGGATCTTAGAGTTTTTCAACTTCAACCAATTTAGGTCATCACGTTTGGAAACCAAATGGTTTTCTAATGTAATCATCACTTCAGAAAAAGAAAAAGGTATCACCGGCCGGAAGAGGGGGTTGGGGGTGACACAATAAGGAAGGGGGATAAGGTCGCCGGCTGGATCTGTCGTTGGCGGAACACAGCCCCTGCTAGGGTTTCTAAAAGTAGGGGAGGAAAAAACCGAGGGAAAAAGAGAAGAAAGAGGAAAGAGAAAGGAGGAAGAGAGAGGGAGAGAGAAAAATAATATACATCGTATTTAATGACTTAAAGGTAGGAAGTGGCCATAAATAGATATTTTCCTATAAAAAATAAATATAGCTATAGAAAATAATTTTTTAAAAGGGTATTTATTTAGAGAAAATCTCACTTAATACCCATTAAACCCAAACTAATTATTCTTTAATGCCCAGGCCCAAACTAATTACCTCTCCTACCCATCCGGCCCAAATTATTTACCCGGCCCATTTACTAGCTTATTCCCATCACTTTAACGCTTCAGTCCGTCTGCCTCATTTACACTGCATGCAATTCAGTTTACAAATCTCCATACTCAAACCATTAGAACCAATGTTGCATCCAGATTCCAATTTTAAAATTAAACTTCAGATTCCGTTCTATCTCTTCGTCTAATAGTAATTTTTGGGTGAAATTTTTTCTTGTGACAGTACGAATTTTCAAAATCATATGATAGTGAAAGTGGGTTTTCAAAATCATGCGATATTTGTGTTTTTCTTTGTATTTTTGTGAATCAATGACTCTGTGTTGTTGTTTTCACTATGGGGAAGAAGCATTGTGCCCGTAGATGGTGGCACCGTGAACAACACCATTCTTCAACCCAAGTAGCTGCTGAATCCGTTGCCTCTATAATGTTCGGTCCCAGTTTTTCATTATTTTCTGATTCTCCGTCTGTGTTTAGTCCTAAAACTAGCAGTAATCGTGTTCAAAAAACAACTGAAATTATAGAATTAGTGGGTGAAAAGGCAACAATATTGATGCTTCGTCAGGAGATGGAACTCCCTACCAGTCATTACCCAACACAAATTCCGAATCAGTCAAAGTAGGTGTTGATGTGAATGATAAGGGAAAAGGTAAAGTTGTTGAGGATTCTGAGTTAGATGGGAAGCCGATGTGAATCCGTGCCTGAAACAGAAACTAAACCAGTAGATGTTGATTGTAGCGATGATTCTCCATTAAATAAGAAAAAAATGGTGCCGCACCCAAGAAGGTAATTTTTAAAAATTAGTATGTATCTGTGCGTTTGAATGTACAGTACATTGTTATTTTTTTGATTTCCTGGTATGTGTAACGACCCGATCGGTTGTTTCGAGCTCTAGTGCATCGTTCAGCGGTTTGAGGTCGTAGGCAGCTTCGTTTCAGGTATTATGACCTGTGGGTGTGGTCGAAATTTAATTTCAGGAAGTTTAGAGTTGATTTGGAAAGACAATTCTCATTTCGGAAGCCTTGAGTTGGTGAAATCAACTAAGATAGGAATTTTGAATAAACGATCTCCGAATCAGGATTTGATGGTTCTAGCAGGTTCGTATGATGATTTCGAATTTGGGTGTGTGTCCGGATCGGGTGTTGGATAACCTGGGAGCATTTCGGCGTATTGTGGAAGTTAGAATTTTAAAAGGATTTCATGAATTTAGGATTGAAGTGCATATCGGTGAGGTTGATGTCCGTTTGGGATTCTGAGTCCGGGAAGAGCTCCGTATGGTTCTGGAGTTGGGAGCGCGATCAGAAGTGAATTCGGATGTCCGGAGGTCAGTTTGAAGTCATTTGGCTAAAGATACAAATTTGAAGGGTTTTTTTTTTTGGAAATCCGGCCGGAAGTGGAAGTTTTGATATCGAGGTCCGAATGCGATTCCGGAAGTTGGAGCAGGTCCGTAATGTTGAATAAGACTTGTGCACAAAATTTAGGTCAATCGGATGTGATTTGATAGGTTTCGGCATCGAATGTAGAAGTT
Organism: Nicotiana knightiana; assembly: GCA_005239525.1. NCBI lineage: Eukaryota > Viridiplantae > Streptophyta > Magnoliopsida > Solanales > Solanaceae > Nicotiana > Nicotiana knightiana. The sequence goes on along the minus strand of ML386411.1, from coordinate 35,488 downwards.
TGAAATTCTAAGTTCTTAAAGAATTGGATTTGAGTGCGATTCGTGATTTCAGTGTTGTTTGATGTGATTTGAGGGCTTGAGCAAGTCCGTGTCATGTTATGGGACTGAGTCGTGTGTTTCGACGTGGTCCTGGGGGTCTCGGGTGTGTTTCGGGGTGGTTTCTGGTCATTTCAGAGTGATTTGTTGTTGCTGGTTTCTGATGTCGTTGGTGTTCCATGCGATCGCGGAGAAGAAATTGAGACGCGATGATTTTGGCCTACGCGATCGCGGGTGCTGGTGTGTGATCGCGGTGAAGGGATGGGCAGGCTTGTGCGATCGCATGTGGGGAGCTGCAATCGCGGTGAAGGAATTTGGAGGGCTGCTGGTTGGCCTACACGATCGCGAAGGCATTCCCGCGATCGCGGAGAGGAAAGATCTGGGCAGTGTTGTTTAAAATGGGATTTTTGGCAATTCCCTTTCATTTTTCAAAAGCTATGGACGAATTTGGAGATCTTTTCAAGAGGGATTTCATCAAGCTTCTGAGGTAAGAGGATTCTACTCATTTCTAAGATTAATACAAAGTTATTACATGGTTTTGATGTGAAATTGGTAGAAAAATTGGGAAAGTTTGAAAGAAACCTAGAATTTTGGGAATTTGGACTTTAGCCACGAATTGAGCATGCATATTTGATTAAATTATATATTTGAGTTAGTAAGGCTATGGGTAGAGCGTACCTTCGAGAAATTTTGAATTTCGGGCCCGAGGGCATTTTGGTCATTTCATTGAGCGAGGTTGGGAAAGTATATAATCTGAATTTGTTGTGAGTATTAGGATTAATTTTCATTGCTTTGTCATTTATGTGGTAGTTTCGGAGTGTGGTGCATCCGTTGGGGTCATCGGAAGGGATTGAAAGTCGGTGTTGGAATTTCGGAGCGAGGTAAGTCTCCTTTCTAACTTCGTGAGGGGGAATCGTCCCCCTAGGTGAATTAATTCAGTATATGTTATTATCTTCAGGGGCTACGTACGCACGATGTGACGGGAGTCCGTGTGTAGCTACTAATATGCTTATGTCCGGGTAGTCTAGGACCCACTAGCATGCTTTATGTGTATACCTGTAACCCTGCCTATATCATTAAACTGTTAATATGACCGAAAACATAATTAAATGTTTAAAAGAAAGCTGGAGTTCATATTGTTATCCTTCTAAAGAGAATTTGTTTCCGCTGTAAATATATGTGTACCTGGATTAGGTTGCATCGAGGAATACCATTAAATTTGACAAATGAGTTTCAAAAACAAATGATTTCGAAACCTATGTTCCTTGCTTCTTTTAATACGGATTTTACTATTTCCCTGAGAAAACTATTTTTCTAAATAAAAAGTGGATTTAAATGTGTGGAAATGTGCCAGCACTCGAGTCGCAGGCATGATTCGCGATCGAGGGGAGCTTTATGTTAATATTATATATATGAGTCAGCACACGAGTTGCAGGTATGATTCGTGATCGTGGGGAGCTTTATGTTTAGTATATCGAGTCAGCACACGAGTCGCAGGTATGATGCGCGACCGTGGGTCAGCTTATTATTATCGAGTCAGCACACGAGTCGCAGGTATGATGCGCGATCGTGGGTTAGCTTATGACCTCAGTCCCTATGACCACCCTTATGACTCCGGCCGGTCGTCTTGTCCTGGTATGCATATGATCACTTGAGTTCTGAGTCACTTATAACTGGAGTGTCAGGTATTGGTTAAGAGGAGATTTTAGTACTTTGTTGTCCCTTTTCAGTTATTATCTAGATTTCGTTATTTGCTATGCACTTGTTGCTCACTGTCTTTCATGTCTATTGTATTTCATCATACTCTGTCACATGTTGTATTGTCAGACCTTAGTAAGAGTCTAATTTGCCCCCTCGTCACTACCTCTCTGAGTTTAGGCGGGCGACTTACTGAGTACACGTTGTTTTTGCACTCATGCTGCACTTGCTGTGCATTTTATTGCAGAGGTACGTTCATGGAAATGTGGAGGATTCGGAGACTTAGGCGAGCTGCATCTTCCGAGGCGATCTGCAGTTGACAGAGTCACCTTCATACTGTATTTATTAATTTTTTTTAAATTTCCTAGTCCAATTGTATTTCGGACAGTCTTGAAGTGATTGTATAACTTCTTAGAAATTGCTCATGTACTTGTGACACCGGGTTCTAGGAACGTGTTGGGATTTATTTCATTAAACTGAATTGATGTGCTGTCGCATTTAAGTTTACTAAAATTTATTTATTTGATTATGAGATGCAAGAAAAAGTAACGATTTCGAAAATGTTAAAACTGGAAGGTTATTTCAATTAATTAATGTTTGGGCTTTCCTGACCTTGTGTCCGGCGCCATCACGACCTTAGGGATTTTGGGTCATGACAGTATGATTTTGTATTATAGTATATTTATAGTCAGTTGTGTTATTTTTAAATTTTGGTGTTTGGTGCGGTTTACGATTTTGGTTCCTCAGTTATTCGGTTAACTGAAAAACCTATCTGCAATTCCGTTGATTCGTTGAAGGTGCACGCATATGCTACTATCTGCGTCAGTAGAATTGCTACTGTCTACTGTCTGCAATTCTATTGTCCGTTTGATGCTACATTATCAATGGATTCATATGTCAGACAGCTGTTTAATTGTTTGAATTTGTTGCTGAAACATTTGAATTTCCATTCTATAAATAACATGATTTATAAGAATCATTTTAAGTCCTATTGATCTAAAAGCTTTGCAATTGAAAATTAATTTGAGCTTAAAAGCAGTTCAATTTTTACATCTTAATTTAAAGATTAGACAGTTAGCATAGAGAATGAGATTGGTTCTTCTGAACTAATTTTTACATGAAATCCTTCAGTTTTCAATCACATAGTTTTCTTAGTAAAAGCATGCATATGAGTTAAGTTGTAAAATGATTCGAGTTTTGTTGTCATATATGGTTCATTTGAATTAATTTTAATACATGGATGGTTGGTTGGCGATAAGCCTAAGTTTGAGAATAAGATTGTATATATGAGTTGCTACATAGTTTTTGATATTACTAGTTTTGATTAGTCAGTCTAAAAAAAGGCAATAAATTAGAGTCTCTGATGCACTTTGTCAATAGTGTATACATCGATGTACTTTGCCAATACTAATTTGTGGAGAAGATTCTGGCACACTGACTTTTATATAGTCCTTATTCATAATCATCTTTCTTTATTTATAAATCATCAAACCTCCTTCACCATAACTTAATTAAAAGTATATCTAAAATAGTGAATTTTACAAACAGAACATGAAATGTAATGAACATGGTCACCACCAATTTCATGCCACTACTACCTTGCACTAAAACAGACTCTCACCGAGAGAAAACCATCTTATTCCTATCATTTCATTGTCCTCTCCCTCACCTATATAAAGGAAGGGGGGAAATTATAATGATTACAACCATATAGCTAATAAAGGCAAGTCTCTAGTGGAACTTGTTGGCAAGATTACACTCCTTTCTGATCTCACCCTTTGTTCCAGTAAGAGGATTGTTCTCAGTAAGAATAGTGATGGCTCTTGAAAATTCCTTAAAGAAATAATCTTGGCTCTTTACCATTTTTTTTACATAGGGCTTAGTCCTCTTGTCCATTCCTAGTTGGTGGTCAACTAACATCAAGCCTTTGTTCTCCAATATATTTCTGTAGTAGTTGTTGTCTAGCTTCATGGGTGTGCCTCTATCATTTCTCACATATTGCACTGCCTTTGGGTCTGGGACTGGGTCAGGACATTTCTTGAGCATGTGAGGAACATGGTCTAGGTTGAGTTGAGGATCTACTTCTGGATACAAATGGTGAACCAACTTCACACAGTAAAGTATATGTTTCACTATAAAATCTTATTTTCACTGTCCTCTCCCTCACCTGTTCACCATTTCTACATATTAGAAAGTCTTTTTCTGTTGAAGAGAGTACAACTGTGAGATCATAAGTGATACTTTCTTGATCAATTCCCATAGCCATCAGTTAGTGATTCTTATATCCTCAAAACTGTATAGTATATAACATGTTTCATTTGATATGTTATGTTTGATTCTATCTTAAAGGGAATGTGAGCACTTGCTGGCCGTGCCACTAATACATACTATTAAATTGGTTTTAAGTGCATCATTGAATAATTTAATCCCCTCAAATGGTTTTTAATTAGCCTTTCTTATGAGTTGTGAATATGGATTACAAGTATTAGCTGCCTATACCAAACTTTAAACAAAATGTGTTACAATATTATAATCAAATTCACTATACAATAATGACAAATGAAATGATATGTATACTATTATTAAGGTGGACAGTGGAATCTTGATTCCTCATCTTCCAAGATTCTTTATATATGCTGCTTTGTCTTTACTGAGAAAAGCTACAGCATTTCCTACATACCTTGAGAACACTTTATATCTGAATACCTTCTTTTGATTTTTCTCTTTATGCCTATCGGTTATGTAATAGCAGTATAGTCATTTATAATTGTCAGGAATTAGCCAGTAGAACTGTATACCCTGTTAGTATAGTAATATGTTGTGTTGGTATTGTATGGTAGTTGTAACATTTTTGGTTGTTTTAGATGCATTTTTAAGTGAATTCTATTTCTGAAATTATTTTATATGAACATGTGTTATGCAGTGTTGGGATTTTTCTTGTGCCTATGGACGTAGATTATAAACCAAAGGTTGATTGGGATACCAACTGCTATGTTATTCGTCAGTTGAAAGAGAATTTATCAAAAAAAACAACTTGGAATGTTTAAAAAACCATTTTTTGGATATGCCACCAGTTATTGTGCAGATTCGGGTTATGCACCATATACTTATTAGAGAAGTACATCAGGAGGTGAAAAATGAGATGCGTTTTGTAGTGAATGATTCTAGGTTGCGCTTTGGTTTGGTGAATTTGCACTCGTTACTGGGCTGAAATGTAAGGGTGATACAAGTATATAGAGCGTAGAAGAGAATAGGTTGATTTCAAAATATTTTAGGACTGCATCTGTGACATTGGCCCAACTAGTAGATTGTTTTACTAAGAAGAAATGGAAAACAGATGATGATGCATTGAAGATAGTAGTTCTTTATTTTGTTAACACCTTCTTACTTTCTCAACTCAAAACAAAGGTTATTTCAAGGTCTTACATTGACTTGGTTGAGTGCGGTGATTTTAATAATTATCCCTGGGGTATAGATGTTTATAAGGCTACAATTGACTCATGTTCCAACAAGTTTCAAGAGAAGCCTTCTTTTTATCGACTCGGTGGCTTCCCGTTAGCTTTACAAATTTGGTTGTATGAATGCTGCCCAAGTTTGGATGGTCACTTTGCTGATCATATTGGAAAAAAACTTCCACGAATTTTGAATTGGGTAGTGATGGGTCAAATACCAAATGAGCGAGTTGCTTTGCGAATGTTTAGCTTGCAACGCGAGCAGGTAATTTTCTCATATTTTTATTACCTCTCTTAATATTTTTGGTATAGTAGTTTTAGTCATTGTTACTTATTCTGTTACTTATTCTTTTATCGCTACTTGTACTTTTAATTTTTTCATACTCTTATTGTATCTTTAATGTTTTGGTACAGTATTTTAACCACATGTAGGTGTAGCAATATCCCAAATTAATGATATACTCTGTTGGTATACATGCATACCATATTGGTATCATTTGGTAATAGGGATCTTTTATCTTTCCATGTTTGATTATCATTTTTATTTCTAACTATAATTACAGCTAAAGAACATCATCCCAACTGATGCTGAGAAGCAACTATTTGATGTGCGTGGTCTAAAATTTGAAATCGAAGTTGATTGGACTGACAGTCAACCTGATAGCTTTCCGGTTTTTGGCACTCAATTGCCAAAGACCCAAAGTATGCATCAAAGTGCTGGAAGTGATTCTGAACCAACCAATGCTGAGGTAATGAAGGAGTTACAAGTTTTGAAGCTTTTTGTTGAGACCAAGTTTGAGGAGGTGCTTGCAGCTATTGGTAGGCAGTTAATGAAACCAGAGAAAAATTCAACGGTATTGATCTCATATAATATAATGCTATTGATCTCATATAATATAATGCTATAGTATATTGTTCAAAGATGCAATATATGCTTATAGGATACTTTCTATTATCAATTTCAGCATAAGAAACATCATAATGATCCTTACTTTGGTGAGATGCATAATGATCATGACCAGTTTGAAAGGGGCGACGGTGGGAATGATTTTGTAGTTCTTGGAGATAGAACGCCCAAAGCGCCTTCTAGTATTAAAATCAAAAATTTTATTTTATTTTTTTGTTGTTGGTTTTTGAAAATAGTACCCTTGATTATACTTTTACATGTTTAGTGTCTGGTTTTGGTGGTGTTGGTCAAGATGGACGTGACAGTAGTGTCAATGTGAAGAACATCACAACAAGGCATGGCGTAGTTAATGATGATTTACATTCTGGTAAAATGTTGTATCTTTTTTTGTTATTGATTTTTATCTTACATTTTTGCTTTAATTTTGGCATTAGACTGCAGCAACAAAATACCATCTTCATAAAGTTGGTAGTTTTTTTTTCCCTTCGTATAACCTCTGAAAGTGGGGTCTGTTATTTCTTTCTTAGAGTGTCAAAACAAAACAGTGTGTTAAGGTTTCATTTCATTTGCATTTTTCTTTTTTATTTTATAGTAAGATATGAGGTGGGTTGCTCTGATGGTAAGCACCATCCACTTCTAATCAAGAGGTTATGAGTTCGAGTCACCCCAAGAGCAAGGTGGAGAGTTCTTGGAGGGAAGGATGTCGAGGGTCTATTAGAAACAACCTCTCTACTCTAGGATAGGGGTAAGGTCTGCGTACACACTACCCTCTCCAGACTCAACATGTGAAATTATACTGGGTTGTTGTTGTTGTTGTTGTATTTTAAAGTAAGATATAGTAGTGGTAAAAAGTGAGTGGATTTTGTGGGAACATATATACATGTGGGTTGTTGTTCCAATCTTGTCAAGCTTGCATGGTTCATATATGAGTGATTGAGTTTTTTGGATACTTTAAAAATAAAATCTTTTTTCTGCAATCTTTCTTTCTAGCTACTCAAAACAAAAGGCTTAAAGGCTTAGAGTCCTTTTTCTTTTGCTTACCTTTTTATTGGTTTCTTAAAATTGAGAGATTTATTATGTGTCATTGTGCAGATTTGGAATTTTTTTATTCTTTTTTTATTTATATAACTTTATGTATTTGTGCATACACTAACCTTTTTTAACTTTTTTTCAGACCCCTTCGTAAATGAGCATGATCTTGGTTTGGATTCTAACTTTGAATTGTGCATCTACAATTGATCAAATCACCACCATTACACAACAAGCTAAACTTAAGCACACATCTCATGATGTTAGAAAGTTTGGACTTGCTCCGTTGCCATCAGGAATTCCTACACAGACACGAGCAGATGTTGTTATTGAGTCTAATACTGCTCCACAGGGTATGATTGTTGATGTTACTAATTCTGAAGTTAGTATTTAATGAGGATTTTTGTTAGTTTTCTTATTTGAATAGTGATGCTGATAATGATTTTGTGTGTTCAGCATTTCGGAATGATGGTGTTGGTCAAGTGGATGTTGGCAGCAATATTGTGAATTTGCCTTCTGGTAATATCTTCTATATATTACTTTTCATTCTTTTTTTAAATTTCTTAACTTTGCATATTTGTTTATTCACTAGCTTTTTCTAATTTAAGCTCCATGTCAACACGGGGGTGATCTTGACTTGGATTCTGATTTTGAATATACTGCTTCTCAACTTGATCTAATTGCTGCTATTACACAAGGAAGGAGACGTAATGTAAATCAACCCGGAAATGAACTATCAACTCGTGATGTTAATAAGTATAAAATAGATCAGTCGGTATCAAGACATGTTGTCCGAACACAAGCAGCTGTTGAAAAACTCCAGCAATTTTCACACGGAGAAGGCGCCCTGCAACTGTAAAACAGTCGCCATATAGTAATGACGGGCAATCTGGTGTTCGTGCAGTTGGGGGATCCTCAAAGGTTATCAAAGGAATATTTCCATTTGTGAATGACATTTCAGTGCCTGTTGATTATAAGCTTACGATTGCTTTCTCAAACTTTGTTGAATCAAACATGCAATTGGGAGAGTGAGTATTCGTTTCTATGTACTTTTATTATCATGTTTTCTTAATTTTTGTTGATATTTTTCTTTTCCATATCTTCTTTTGTACGATATAGGGAAGTGTATTTACCTGGTGATCAAAAGTTTGACCCTTATTTTGACTTTAAAGTTGAGCAGATTGATGATAAGACATTTTTCCATACATTAAACTATTCTGGGATGCCTCAGTCTAGTTCGGTATGCGTACTACTTTTTATTTTTGTTGTTGTATTAGTTCATGCATATTATTAATGTTAGTCATGTTTTCTTGCTCTCTTTTTTGCAGCACTTGAATATTATATTCTACTATCTTATGAAGAAGGTGAATTATGGAATTAATATGCCAATCAAAGTCACAACCACAGATACGCTTTTTAATAATATCATTCAAAGGGTTTTCGTAGAGTTTGTAAAAGGCAGGAGACAAGATCAGTTGATTGATAGATCAGACGATGTCATTGAGTACATGAAAGGATTTAGGATGTATTGCAACACTCCATGGCACCAGGTTGATCACGTCCTCTTTCCAATTAATTTGGCAGAAGAGTGGCATTGGATATTGGGGTGTGTATCATTCCATAAGAGATGTTTTTATGTATATGACTCGCTACGTAGTCGAAAGCACAAAAAAACTATTCAAAAGGTGGCAGAGGCATATGCTATGTTGATCCCCCTATTTCTAGTTAGCATTGAATTTTATAACCAAAGGAGTGACATTGTAGTACAAAATGGTATGCACTTGGGAAAGGACTTAACTGATCCTTTTGAGATTAAACTGATTACAGATCTGCCAACACAGCAAAATTTATAAGAATAGTTACTTTTTTTACTTTGTTTTCCTCATTCATATTAACATCTTTCATTACTAATCGATTTTTATATTCTATTCATTTGTTTTATTTCAGAGATTGTGGAGTATATGTTGCAGGCTTTGTTGAGTACATTATTGAAGGTATTACAATCCTTGTTGACAATTTTGATGTCACGGCCCAAAATCCATAAAGTTGTAATGGCTTCGAACACCATTGTCAGGCAAGCCAATCATTAAATGGTTAAGTTAAATTTCCTATTTTAGCATTTTTGAAATCATTACCTTTCACTTTATTACATAATAAATGAATAAAATCCGCTAAGTAACTATGACAGTTTAATATTCCATTTTTATAAAATACATCTCAAACACATCCCAGAACCTGGTGACACAAGTACATGAGCAATTTCTAAAAATTTTACAATTACTACAAAGCTTGTCCGAAATACAATTGGACAAGGAAATTAAAATAAAATGAATACAATACGAGGGAGACTCTGTCAACTGCGGATCACCTCCGGATGATGCAGCTCGCCTAAGTCTCCAAACCAACTACATCGCTATGAAAGTACCTGTGCAATAAAAATACACAACAAGTGTAGCATGAGTACGAAAACAACATGTACTCAGTAAGTATCCCGCCTAACCTCAGAGAGGTAGTGACGAGAGGTCGAATTAGATACTTTCTAGAAGTCAATTTAGTATAATCAAGTGAGACACTAAGCATGAATGTCATAGGTAATTTATGTAAATCAGGAATAAATAATATCAACTCCTTCCACATTTAACACTTTAAATCTTCGTCATTTCAGTTGACAGTTTAAATAATAACCAGGGATAAGAAACATCAGACTTATTTCACATTTTACACATCAATTCTTCTTCTTCTTAACTGGCCATTAAAAACTTCCTTAGGCCGATAAACATGTATAAATCACAGAAAATACGCATCAGTTATCATGCGCAAACAAAGTGCCGAGGGTCGAACGGCGCGGACCAACAATAATAAATTGTGCACTGCCGAGGGTCGAACGGCTCGAACCATAGATGCATCTACCTGTCCCGCTCGTGAATCGATCATGTGACGCGGTTATACATAAATACAGGGTTATCCTGCTCGCGAATCATACATGTGACTCAGGCACCCATAGATACACATATTCACACAATAAGTCCACATTTTTATCAAGAAAGCAGTTACTCAGGAAAGTGGTAAAATTCTTCTTAAAGGAACACGAAAAATAGCATTTAAATCTTTATTTTGAAACTCATTTGCCAAGTTTAATAATATTCAATAATATAACCTTATCAGGAACACAATTATCCACGGAGGAATCAATTCTCTTTCTAGATGATTAAGAAAAGTAAATTCTAGCCATCTTAAAGATTTAATTAATAATGGACAGCATCCCATAATATTTTATTGACAAGGTCACAAGTACGACAAGTAAAGCATGCTAGTGGGTCCTAGACTACCCGGACATGGAATAATAGTAGCTACGCACAGACTCCCGTCACCTCGTGCATATGTAGCCCCCGCATATAGTAGCACATATTTAATTAGTTCACCTAGGGGGACAATTCCCCCTCACAAAGTTAGAAAGGAGACTTACCTCGCTCCGAAATTCCATAACCGGCTTCCAAGCCCTTCCGACGACTCCAATGGACGTACAACGCCCCAAAACTATCCAAATAATGACAAACCAATGAAAATATACTCTAATATTTGCAGCAATTTAAATTATATAATTTCCCAACTCCACTCAGTGAATTGACCAAAATGCCCTCGGGCCCACGTGCCCGAATTTTGAAATTTCTCGAAGATATACCCTACCCATAGTCTTGCTAACTCAAATATATAATTTACTCTAAATTCCATGCTCAAATTCGTGGTAGAAATCCGAAATACAAATTTCTAGGTTTTTCCTCCAAAAATTCCAATTCTAATTTCCATGTCTAATTCCATGCAAGATCACATATTTAACTTAGAAATGGGAAGAAATCACTTACCTAGTGGTGCTTTATGAAAATCCCCTCTTGAATTTCCTCAAAATCGCCCACACCAAATGAAATTAGGAGAAGAAATGAATATTTCCCGTTTTAAAAACAGTCAGCCCAGCTCTGCCCTTCTATGCGATCGCATAAAGGCCACCGCGATCGCATAGGCCAAACCATGCTGCCCCAAAATTCACTTCTGTGTGTTCGCATGCCTACAGGTGCGATCGCATAGGCCAATGTTTGCATCCTCAACTTTTCCTTCTGTGCGATCGCACAACTACCCCTGTGATCGCATAGACCAACGCACCAGCCCCCAAAATTCTCTTCTATGCGATTTCATACCTCCAAGTGTGATCGCATAGACCAATGCACCAGCCCCTCTAATTCCTTCTCAGTGATCGCACAACTAGGCCCGCGATCGCATTGCACACCAGCTGCACCAGCAAACAGCAGTAGCAAATCACTCAAAAATGACCTGAAACCACCCCGAAACACACCCGAGGCCCCCGGGACTCCGTCCAATCACACGACTCAGTCCCATAATATCCCCTGGACTTGCTCGAGTCCTCAAATCACATCAAACAACGCCGAAATTATGAATTGCACTCAAATTCAAACTTTATGAACTTGAAATCTCAAACTTCTACATTCGATACCGAAACCTATCAAATCACGTCCGAGTGACCCCAAAATTTGCACACAAGTCATATTCGACATTACAGACCTGCTCCAACTTCCGGAATTTCATTCTGACCCCGATATCAAAATTTTCACTTTCGGTCGGATTTCTCAAAAATCTTCAAATTTTTATCTTTAGCCAAATGACGTCAAAATAACCTACGGACATCCGAATTCACTTTCGATCGCGCTCCCAACTCCAGAATCACCATACAAAGCTATTCCCAGACTCGGAATCCCAAACTGACATCAATATCACTGAAATGCGCTTCAAGACAAACTTAAGAAATTTCATCAAAAATGTTGACTTCCATAATATACGCTGAAACGCTCCCGGGTTATCCAAAACCCGATCCGGACATACGCCCTAGTCTAAAATCATCATACAAACCTGCTGGAACCTTCAAATCCTAATTCGGAGGTCGTTTACTCAAAATTCTAATCTTAGTCAATTTCTCCAACTTAAGGCTTCTGAAATTAGAATTTTCTTTCCAATTTGGCTCCGAACTTCCCGAAATTCAACTTCGAACATACCCACGAGTAATAATACCTGAAATAGAGCTGCTCTTGACTTCAAACCACTGAACGACGCGCTAGAGCTTAAAAAGACCGGTCGAGTCGTTATATTTGATGTGGATGGTCTTCGAGCTAGGTTTGGTATATTGTTGTGGCACTATGGGAGGAACAAGAAATTGAATGGCGAATCAAGTGAATCTGAGGCTCCAGTATCAAGAAAAAGGACTCGTGGAAAGAAGCACAAGAAGTAGTATAGGTCTCTTTTTATTTTTAGTTAATCGTAGCATGAAAACTTTGCAGATGTGATTATTAGATTGTGAAAATGCTAATATTTTAAAGTGTGTTCCAGGAATACAATTGTAATAGTACAATATGTCGCTATAACTGTATTGTGGTCTATGTCAATGGAACTTGATTCCTGATCTCCCTTTCGAGGTGATGAATATTTATCAGAGCTTGTATTGTTCCAGTTAGAATCCACTTCAACACATTGAACTTCCTTGCAGTTATCTTCCAAATTTGGAACAGCTCTTTGAGAAATATTTTCCCATCCTTTACAGCTATCTTCTTGGATCTTTAGAAGAGGGTATGAAGAATGTATAATCCCACTTTATTGAGTAATTCTAGCCCATGGATGATTAGTTGCCTCTTTGCAACACCTTACGAGACCAATAAATCCATCAACCGGCTTCTAAGGTCCATGAAAGGTTAGGGTAAAGGGAAGCTTTTTCATATGCCACTAACATAATTTGATAGGTAGTTATATATATTATCTAATCAATCATACTCTTAAGTTAATTAAATATTATTTGTAATTTTTACGTGTTAGGTAATTGGTGCATAATTAATCCAAGAAACTTCTCTTTGTTGTTTCTGTGTTTTTCCTCCTTCAGTCTTCTAGTTTTTCCTCCTTCAGTAAAATTCTATACTCACATAGTATATTGATTTAGCATACTTATATACTATATATGTATCATGTCTTTATTGATAAAAAAACACACACACAAACCAGTAAAATTCTATACTCGCATAGTATACTGATTTAGCATACTTATATACTATATCGGTATCATGTCTTATTGATAAAAAAGACACACACAAACCAGTAAAATTCTATACTCGCAGAGTATATTGATTTAGCATACTTATATACTATATCGGTAGCATGTCTTACTGATAAAAAATACACATACAAACCAGTAAAATTCTATACTCGACTAGTATATTGATTTAGCATACTTATATACTATATAGGTATCATGTCTTATTGATAAATAACACACACAAACCAGTAAAATTCTATACTCGTATAGTATACTAATTTAGCATACTTAGTAGGAAGCTCATGAACTTACCGAAACTTGATTTGCACGCTTGTAATAAGCTACAGGTCCTGAAAATAGATTGTGAATTCATTCCCATTGGATTTCCTAAAGAGCTCTCCTCCGCATTCCCGTGTCTTAAATGCTTGTTTCTTTGTTTATGCAAAAGATTGAAAAAATCAAACTTTTGAGTCCTGAATTGGATAATTTGAACTTAAGTGGGTTGACTTGAATGATGTTATCATTGTTACTCCAAATTTACGTTCATTCAAGCTACTAAATATTGAAAAAGTCCTAAGCTCGTGTCTGGTGGTTGGTTCAAGCCTAATGGAAGTTGAGATTGTATTAAAGCATGTTCATCCAATCAATAGGTTGCTTCAGTTGAGAAATTTTGCTGAAAACTTGGGTGAAAATTTGACCTTCTCTTTGGCAACTAATGCAACTGAATCGAAGGTATGGACATGGCTAAATGATAAACCGATTGCTAAACTAAATACTATTCAATTTCCTTTTAGGTTTGAAACTTATTGTTGAATATAATTTGGCGTTGTCTATGAAGAAGGTGAGATTTGATTCGGGCAAACACGAAAGCAACATTCGACCACTTCGTATCAAGCATATAAATTTGAAGATACTCTTTTCATGGGTACCAAGATATGGAACTCTAATTAATGAATTATTTAGTTCCTTTCATCCGCATACCTTACTAGTGGGAGTAAGTTCAGAGGCCCAAATTAAATATAACTTGGGTCTTTAAGGTATACAGATATACCACTTGAGTATCAAATTATATTATAGCACATTTTTCCCTGCAGAAACTCGATGTAAATGCATCCAACTTTTATATACTAAAATAAAAATTAAACAGATTCTTATTGAAAACACAAGTAGCCATATAAAAAATTTTCCAAAAAGTAATCTGGCAAAGAATCACCATACCAAATATATGTCTAGTGGAATACATGCATTTTATTTCTTTGAAATTCAAATGAAAAGATTCTACAATATATGAGTTCTATAAAAATATTGAAGCATTATATCAATCTCTCTTTGGAATATTTTGGCACGTTCTCTGGTTATGTCCTTTGCTCCCGCATAGTGCGCATGTAACTGTATTTCCTTTCCAACCCCCTATGCCTCTCTTCTTTTTAGGTCTTCCTAGTTTGATTTTTCCTTTGGTGCCAGTACCACCTGCGAAGACACATGTTCTGAAATTTGCCACGTTGTTTCATCAAGCAAAGAGTTTACTGGTATCTCATATGTTTTCAGCAAGTAGTCTTTACTGTAGTAATCCAAGCAATACTTGTATGAATCCATATGGAATTTTTGTATAACTGCCATTGCATGTGGACATGGAATATCGTCTAGCTGAAACCTTCCACAAGTGCAGTTTTTCTCATGTAGGCGCACCATATTTCTTGTTTGGCCATCAATCACTAAATGTAAAAATTGAGTTGATGGCAACACCTAATATAATTTTAATTAAGAAAATCCATTAGTTGTATGAAGTAATAGTATTTTTTTTAATAACGATATGCAGTTGTTTAGTGAAATATCTACGGTGCAGAAGTAAAACTACAGTACATGTAGTGTTTTAATGATTCTGAAAATGCATACCATCATCGTCTGTGATAAGATGGTATTATTTGCCAATATTTTTCATACTTTACACCGATCTTCATAAATGATTCCATGGCATCCTTCTGATTGGTGTAATTCCATTTCTGAATCAAGTTGTCATAACGTCAAGAAAATTCACAACTGGGAGGTCTCTTGCGTGCTTGTTTGCTGCATTTAGTGATTCTGCAATATTCGATGTCATGGTCATGGTTCTATTTTCCTTGGAATACGCCCGGGACCATTTATCATATCCAATATTCATCAGGTATGTTTTCACTATACTATCAATAGCTTCTAACTCGGCCATATGCCTGTTGAATTCTTCAACAGTGTATGCTCTTGCTAATGCAACGTATAATTCTTTAATTTATTTTTGGCTCTTCCTGAAGTTCGTCTTTATGTTTTTCCACAGATGGAACATACATGCACAATGAGGGACTTCTGGATAAACAATTGAAGTTTCTCTCCATATACCATAATGTCTATCTGATACAATGCACATTCCCTCTCTTTGTCCATAGGTTTCTCTAAACTGCACGAAGAACCACTCCCACGAAGCATCGTTTTCCGAATCAACAATTGCATATGCAAGGGGTTGAATTTTTCCTGTAAAACCAAAGGAAAAAATAATACTTGCAACACACAATGTCAATTTATCATTTCATATAATAGTATAGGCATAGGTAGGTGCAGGTATATATCAAAATAATTATATACTTTGTTGGCATACTTGTATACCATACTGGTATCATATGATATTTGAAAATTCTTTTTGCTGATTTAATTGAATGTGACTGATTTGTATTTTTTAAAAAGTAAACTACATCAATTATTCAATACTGATTCTGAGACAACTTTTTTTCTTACCCTCTGCGTCTTGTGTGGAAGCCGTGAGTATGTTCCCTCTATATGTTGACTTTAAAAAACTTCTATCAACTACAACTGTTGGCCTACAATACATCCATCCTCTAATCGATGCATATATAGCTATGAATGCATACAAAAAGCTCCCATCTCCTTCAGTGTATAGTCGTGTCACTAATCTTGGGTTAGCGTACTCTAACATATAAAGATATGTTGATATTTTTTTGTATGACTCTTTTGGTGTTCCTCTCAACAACTGCATTGCTTTTTCTTTTGATCTCCATGCTTGCATGTAGCTTAAGTCCATACCATTTGCTTTTTGGATGTCTCTCTGGATATCTGTTGGTGTATATATGATTTTCGGGTCAACAAATTTATCTTGTACCACAGCTGCAACAAAAGCTGAGACAGCTTGATTTTGTGAACAAAATCTCTTATCATTTAAACAACTGTGGACAGAATTAAAATTTGTCACTTTGAAAAGATTTGATGCTCGCAGACTTGATGCTTTAAGTCTCCAAGTGCATCTTTCATCCACGCATTCAAGGGTATACCTGTTTATAAACAAATACAGTTATGTATCATGTTTCATTGATAAAAATCACACACTCAAATCCTTACATTTCTATACTCACATAGTATACTTATATAGCATACCTATATATTATATCAGTATCATATTTTGCTGATAAAAAACATAGACAAACCAGGAAAATCTATACCCATATAGTATACAGATTTAGCATACATATATACTATACTGGTATCATATTTCACTGATAATAACAAACACACAAACCAGTACAATTATATACTCGCATTGTATACTGATATAACATACTTGTATACTATATCAGTATCATCTTTTACTGATAATAACAAACACTGACAAACTAGTACAATTCTATACTCGCATAATATATTGATTTAGCATACTTATACACTATATCCATATCATCTTTTACTGATAAAAAATACAAACACAAACCATTAGAATTTTATACTCACATAGTATACCGATATAGCATACTTATATACTATATCGGTATCATGTCTTACTGATAAAAAACACACATACAAACCAGTAAAATTCTATACTCACATAGTATATTGATTTAGCATACTTATATACTATATCGGTATCATGTCTTACTGATAAAAAACACACATACAAACCAGTACAATTCTATACTCACATAGTATATTGATTTAGCATACTTATATACTATATATGTATCATGTCTTATTAATAAAAAACACACACACAAACCCAGTAAAATTCTATACTCGCATAGTATACTGATTTAGCATACTTATATACTATATAGGTATCACATAGATTTTTACTTGAGAAAATACAAACGAACCTTTTTGGGCATGATTTATTAACTCGATATTGACATTTTTCTCTAACGGTATACTGTTTTATAACAAGAGCCAGCAGGTTCTTGTCTTTGTAAATTTGTCCTTTTTCAACTTTTTGATGAAATTGATCAGTTATGATGTTTGCATCATCAAGTTCTATACTAGTGTCATCTCCTTCTTGCACATCAAAAGAACTAATCGCATCATTGCTTTCAAATTGTACATCGAAACTCGAGGTGCTTGCAGCTATAGTATTTTTAATAAACGACACACACAGTGGGAGTGTTGTCATCCCTGCACTTGATTTTTTTAATTCCATGTATACACTAACACTCATATCACCGCAAATTGTAATTGGTGGATATCCTTGAGTAATAGCATACTAAATAACTATTGTGTTGCTGTCCTTTTGCAGTTGCTTTGCAATTTCTCTGAGAAATTGTTCAAATTTCCAACAGGTCTCATTAAAATTGTGTCAACATGAAAGTTTATGAAATTATGATTATCATCCCATTCTCCACTATGCTGCAGCAGAATTGGTATATATTCCATGATTCTGAAGTTATATGTCCAAAATTGAATCTCGACAATCCAAATTTCAACAGTGTTTGATGTCAAATACTGAAGTTCAACAGAAAATTTTTCGAAATCAAATCAATTGTTATGATTCAATCCTCTAGTTTTCTAGATCTCCAAACTAAGATCAAAATTTTCAGCTAAAAATTTAGAAGTTTGAGCGCTAAACTTCTGCGAAATCAAAATCGAAAAAATTTAAGGAGAAAAACTCGAATTTTGAAGAGAATCGGCATCTTCGCTCTGTTTTTTCACACTTCCGGTCTTCAAATTAGAGTGGCGATCTCCGATCTCCAAATCTTCAACAGATGCCGATGGAAATCTCTATCTTTGTGCGTTAATTTTCTGAAATTTTGAGCAGCTTTTGCGTTTTTATAGGTAGGGCATTAGCAGCTTGAGGTAGTTATTTTGAGATACACGTTTGTTTATTAAATGGGTACGGAATTATAATTATTTAATGGGTAAATTCTTTTATGGTTAGAGTAGGGTAAATATTTTAATTTTTATACGTACTCCTGTTTTTTTCCTATTTATTTATAATAAATAAGGTATCGATCTTTGCAATAGGAGGTAAAATTTTCATTAAAAAAAATTAAAAATAGAGGAATAAGATAAATATAACTTATCGCCAAAAAAGATATGACGCATCAACTTGTCAGTTCTTGATTTATAAATATACGGATATAGATTGTAGTAAGTGGCGAAACTAGAAATATTTTCAAGGGTGTTCAGATTTGAAAGAATTAAAAAAAATTCGACAAAGGTGTTTAATATATATTTTATACATGTAAAATTAATATTTTACTTGTATACAAAGTGTAATTTTTCGTAATATTTGACCACCCTTTGTAAAAAGTAATTTCGCCACTAATTGTAGTGTCACTACCTCATACAATAAATCATGTAATGAAAAAATATTGTACCTGCTTATTACATTTGTTTCGATTAGTAACCTGGATGTGACTTTCTTCAAATATATGTTTTTGTTAAACAGATTTGGCTACGTGCGTTTACATGAAACAACAAAACTAAAACGATTGTTATTAGAAATTTTGCCGTTTCAGAATGACATGTTTATCATAGAAAAGAAAAGGTTAATTAAAAAAAAAAAAAAGTACCACTGTCAAAGAAAGGAAAATAGTAACTGCAAAGAAGCGACCGACGGCAAAGAAGCCGAAGATAATGCAGGTGAAAACATCCAAAACCTGACATGCCCGAAGTTATTTAGTATACTCTCCGATTCATAATAAGTGATCAGTTTTCTTTTTTATTTTGGTTCACAATAAGTGTCTAGTTACATCATCAAGAAATAATTCAATTTGTTTTTATAAAATAATTCATATGTACATATTTCTAAAAAAAATTCTTGCTCCTTACATAAATATTTAATTAGGAGTATTTTAGTCATAATAGATATTTTTGTATAGAATTTAATATTTTTTTAATAAGCATATTAAAAATAAATTAATTATTTATTATAAACCGGAGAGAGTATAACATAATAAAGAACTAGAGATTATATAACATAATAAACAATTGGAGGTTATGAACTTGAAAAGTCATGCCCCGCAACGAAGAGGTGTGAAGTAATAATGTAGACAATTAAAACTTGGATAAGTGGAAAAATAGGAAAGAAAAAGTCAAAGAAATGAGAAAAAAGATGAAGAAAATTCCTAGGCTATAAAGATGCCACATTACATAGATATTAATTTTTCTGTACACGTGTGTTATACGTATATTCCGTATAAATTAGATTTTTTTTAAAATGGTATAGATAATATATTAAACCATGCATATAATAAGTAATAAAAATTTTAAAATAGAAAAAATTACAAGCTCAATTTGATGAAGGTCTTCAGTAGTCTTGGAAATTTTTCGTATTGACTTATTATGCTCGTGACTTTTTACATGATTTTTTCGCATTAATACTATTTTTACTTTAAAACTCTTCCAAGAATTGACAAATAAAGATACAATTTGTCAGGTAAATATTGTCATAGTAACATGACCTTAAACTAGAGTAGACTTTAAATTTTATATATCATCATTTTCTATTGTAGTTACCGGTCCTAATATAGATAATTTTATATCTCAAAAAAGAAAGATACTTGTATAATAAACTTTACTTTGAATATTACCATTTATCTATTGTGGTTACCAGTTTTAATATGGATGACGCTATACCTTAGAAAAAGAAAAGTTCTTTGCACAATTTCATGAATACTCGTATGAAGTATAAAGAAAATGAAATATAAAACGACCAATACTTTAACCACATAGAAATATATCTCGATGGGATAATGACTCAAAGAAGAATTTAATTTTTATATAAAAAAAATAAAGTGATATTTGAAAATGAGAAGATAGAAGAGGAAACTACAAACAATTCTCACATCGTTAGTATACATATATTATTTTGCTTCTTGTTCTCTATTAGAGAGTTTTTGATAGAATACAAGTTGTTCGATAAAGAAAAAAACCACTAAAAATATTATTTTCGAAGAGGAAGCTATCTTTCTTTGATGCATTTTATTTTACTTTAGTATATATAAATGTTTAGACACCTTATCGTGCACTTTTATAAAAAGCTATAAGAATACGAAAGATTGTGCAAGAAAATCATCGCATTGGAAGATGAAAGATACAAACAACCATAGATAAGTTAGAAAAATTATAATGCTGTAAAAATGTAAAAAAGTATAGAAAAGTTATTAATATGGAAGATGAAAGAAACAAAACATAAATGTATAATTACATGCACTAAATAAAATTTTAGGAGTAATATTTAACTGAAGGCAAAATGGTTATTTAGCTTTTAATGAATATTTTGGTCTTTTAACTTTCCTTTTAGGTTTTCATACTAATTATATAGTGTCACGACTCAAAATTCATTAAAGGTCGTGATGGCACCGGACACCATTATCAGTCCAGCCAACACTAAATTTTTAATTTGGTTATCATTTCAATATTTTAGAAATCATAGTTTCCTTCAATTAAATAGTAAGATGGGATTTACAGAATATATAATAATATTTTTAACAATCTTAATACAGGATAACCCATAATCACCCCAAAACCTGATGTCACAAGTGCATGACCATCAACTAGAAATATAAAATAAAATACAAGATCTGTCCGGAATACAGATCGGACAAGAGAAATATAAATACTCTGAAGGAGACTCTGCTGCCTACAGGTCATAATATGGAGTACAACTCACCTAAGTCCCCGCACGTATACACGCCTCTACTCTCACAAGGCCACTAGACATATATGCACTTGCACAAAAATGTGCAGCAAGTATAGTATGAGTACGTAAATCAACGCGTACTCAGTAAGTATCCCGCCTAACATTGGTAGTGACGATGTATCGGCTCTGACACTTACTATGGGTTAGCAATATAATTCTAATATTATAATTAACATGGATTTTATATAATGGTGGTCAACTCAATAACATGACGTAAGTAAACAATTCTGTTATTAATAAAAGTTTCCAAATTTATTTTTCCGTCATTTAACATTTTGTATCTCAATAAAGCAATAACAAATATTATTGATTCCAAAGATTTATCATGCGCAGAAAATGCCGAGGTCGTACGACCCGTTCGAACATAAATATTTAAATTGTACACTGCCGAAGGTCGAACGACACGAACCATAAATGAATCTATCTGCTATGGAGGCGTTCGGCCTACTCCACAAAAATAAAACACATTTAAAACAATCAATTCAAGATTCATTAAGGGGAAATTATTCAAGGAAATACCGATTCTCATTAATGGCAAGAATAATGAAGTTTAACCTTTTACAATTCTTTTATCAAGTTTCAATATGATTTAAGCAATTAAATTAACAAGTAAGTTGCAATATCGCAAGTATAACATGATTTGGATCCTAGACTACCCGGACATAAGCATAATAGTAGCTACGCACGTACTCTCGTCGCTTCTGAGTACGTAGCCCCCATAAATAAAAGCACATATTAACTTAATTTACCTATGGGGTTAGTTCCCTTTTACAAGGTTAGAAAAAAGACTCACTTCGCTTCGGGGTCCCATAACCGGCTCCAAAACCTTTCTAACTACTCAAAACAATGTCCATCGCTCCAAAACTATTCAATAAATGTGCATATCCATAAATATATGCTCTAATACTCATTATAATTCAATTCAAAATAATTCCCAACTCCGCTCGAAAAGTCAATAAAAATCACCCTCGGGTCCACGTGCTCGGATTCCAAAAGTTTTCAAAGATAAACTTTACCCAACACCGCGAACTCAAATATGAAATTTATTTCAAATTTCATGTCTAATTTTGTGGTCAAAATTCAAAAATATAATTTTCTAGGTTTTCCTTCAAAATCCCAAATTTTCACAAATTTTCATGCCTAAATCTATGTATAAACCTTGTATGTAACTCAAAACCAGTAGAAATTACTTACCTCATGTTTGGTGATGAAAATGATGCTCCAAAATCTCTCCTAGGTCGGCTCCCATGGAGGAAAATTTAATAAAAAGGGCCAAACTCCCGTTTTTAAAACCTCACTGCCTAGGCTCTTCGCGAACGCGGCAAGCTCCTCGCATTCGCGAAGCAATAACAACTCAAAAATTACCCTTCGCGAACGCGAGACCCCGCTCGTGAACGTGTTGCTTAATTAGGTGATTAACCACTTCGCGAACGCAATGACCCAATCGCGAACGCAAAGCACAAATCAGGAGCCAACCAAAACCTTCTTTGCGAACGCATGAACTCATTCGTGTTTGCGAAGAACAAAACTAGAACCAGATATCAGCTGCAGCAACTCAGCCCAACTTGGTCTGAAACCACCTCCAGGGCCAATACGAGTGTGAATAATTAAACCACCTCACAACCCACTTGGCATAATGTAGATTACACGGAATAGCTGACGACATAAATACATCCAGGGCCCAAAGACTCCACTGTAAACAATGCTAAGCTGAAATGAACACATCCGGCCTGATATGGATCCCACATTCGCATTTAGATTCACCCACGGACCTTGATCCGATTCTGACCGTATTGCACGGGGCTAATAACCTTTCAAGGATCCACACTAACCCTTTTTCCCATGACACACAAGACAACCGTCCAATCCGGAATAAACATCCATAGTTCGCAGCCAAATGAATAGAGCGTCTTCCAGGCCTAAACTCTCACATTAGCGATAGTACCATAACCTCCATACTTGGTTCCAGTCTTCAATCAATCAATTGACTATAGGTCACACTTATACCATATTCCTGTGGGAACGTTCCCACGGCCTTCCGCACCAGGTAACAAGTCCGCACACCCATACAACCAGCCATATTGATGTTGTAAAGCGAATCAAGGATCCGCAAATCAATACACAAAGCCTCTTACACATGACACCGATCACAGGTGATGCTGAAGACAACACCAGCTTGGTTTACCTATAAACCCTTTTTCTGCTCATCAGAGCTTGTGACATTCTTGTTAACACCGAGCCGAAACTTTGATTCTCAACTTCTAATTCCCAGTCTACTCGCTGCAACTAATCATGCCAATACGCAAGAGTACCAGAATTTCATCATAGCTCCTGACCCACTAATAGAATAAACACCCTAACATATAGAAACCCTTCACTTAACTCATTTCAGGAGAACCACTGCAACATGTGGCTGAATTCCCATAACTGCAGAAAATACAACCTCGAGTAGTGGTCTAAACCACCATAATTCTTCCGGGATACATCTACACATAACAGGCCATTATACTCGAATGCCTCCATATAAAATCAATTAGGGTGTCCGTCAAGCCTTGCGTGTACCGCCACAATTACATGCATAACTTAACACGCTAAAAGAACTGACCATTGCCACCATCATGCCATTTCAACCATAACTAAACGATCCTAATTCCCTTAATTTACTCCGGACTTGCCTTAGGAATAATGATAGCTCCATTTAAAACGTAACAACCCCAAATATGCACTCATCCTAAGTGACCTTATTTCACGAGACCATGTTGTCTCAAACCCCACGAACCATCACATACTTTCCTTGTGTGCATATTCGCATCTTCAACGGGTACACCTATTCTGATAATTTTTCCATCAAACCGAAGTTATTTTTCTCCCATTCCTCAAATGCTACACCATAGATCATTGATAACATAGACTCTCCAAGCCCCTTTCATAATCCACTGCAAAGCTCGATACTTAACCACACCACAGACTCGAAATCTTTAGGCACCGCACTTAAATTTGAACCTACTAGGACCATTGTTGAGTGTCACCCACTCTGACTTGTTCCCGAGGGTAATCAAACTCCAAGGACCTTCTATCACATGAACACCCTCTCAAAGAAGCAACCGAATGAATTCTTTTCCCTTGTACATTACTCCCACTGGACGCAGAAACTCTGAGTCTTCTCAAAACTGAACATGAATCAATAAGGCCCAAGTATAGCACACATTCCTCAAATCCTTTGCTCAAATTACCTCTGATGTTTTCTTTCCTTAGTCGTAATAACCCGTCAATACCCCAATATCCAGAAATCGCACAAGTAGAAAACTATGCAATCCAATCGTGGACGGTGGGGCTCTCCCACTTAGCTTGAAGCTACAATTTCATAACCCTGGAACCAACCAAGATTCATTCTTCTTCATTGACATGATCTTGCACAATCAACCCGCCGAATTCCTCGAAACCCTTCTGTTAAACACTTCATCACTCTGAATCATTAGCCACATGCACATATTCACCCTCTTACCGGATAGCCAGTAGAATTCTTCGTAGAAGTTTCATTAAAACCACGCGAGCGCTAACCTGCTCACATGAGGTAACCCACCCAAAGAAATTTCATGCCGACATTTTCCAACGTCGCTACACTGGGTACAATTACTACGAAATCAGCATCCCATCTTGAGCCCATGCTCATTCACGAGCTGTACAAGTCTTCTCACTCCCCATTGACATCCCAAAAGTGTGACAATACATTCCGCCCTGAAGTCACGTTGCATTCCCCCTTCATATCAAGCAAGCTCCTTTCCGTCGTATCTAACCTTCCTCCATATAGAAGCCAATATTCCAAATTAAGCCCGTCGACCGAGTCACTGTCCACCATGAATCCCAAATCACTCTGAACTTTGCTCAAGACGTGCAGCTATCCTACCATAGAACCCATATGCTACTCTGCCACTTTAGTCAACCTTCTCCTTTAAGCAACTACCTGGCTCTTGTTTCTTACACCTGGCCTTCTAGAAATCTAACTACCGCAGGACACCTCCCACATGTCCTTCCTCATCCTTCGCTGCCCAAATACTGCCTCAAAGAAAAAATCCATCTCCGCGGCACTTGATCCGACCAATTGCTACCAACTCTAAGCCTACCTGAAGATCATCTTTCTCGAGCCATCAACATTAGAAATGTTGATTCTATCTCGAAACCTCTACACACCGTTATCCCTGACAACCGCTTCTCAGGCACCATTTCGCAGCACCCTACCCTATAGAAAATCAAAGAGGTAATAACACTGGCGAACCTTAATACATTCAAACAAGGACCACGACACCATATCACAAATGAGAATTCCACCACGCTCGAAAATACAAAGTCTCGTCAGTTCATCAATCAATGCCTGAACATCCATAGTCTACTTGCCTTTCCTCTACTAGAACTAAATGCTAAAACTCTAAGCCGTGAACTGAGAAACCCTCTTTTCAAGTCATTTACTTTCGCGTTCCATAAATAAGAACCCTGCCATTACACCAACACTGTGCGATAGCAACGCACGAATCATCATAACAATCAGTGCACAACTTCAAAACCATATGCAATACTGATACTGAGCTGAAACGACAGAATTTCCTTTTGCAAGGCGACGACAATAGCCCAATAAAATACGTAGGGAGAAACATCCTGCACCACATCCGCAGTACCATTACAATTCCTCGATTCTCGATTGATAACAAGTGTTTCAAGTCGCATAAGATCGAGTAGAAAGGAAATAAAGGCATAAGCCTCAAAGGAATCAAATCGCACAATGAGGAATCAAGAAGAGAAGTTCTCCTAATAGCCTTGTAGCCTCTCAAAGATAAGTACGGACGTCTCTGTATCAATCCGCAAGACTATACTAGACTCGCTCATGACTCGTGAGACCTAAGTGAACCTAGTGCTCTGATACCATGTTGTCACGACCCAAAATCCATTAACGGTCGTGATGGCGTCGGACACCACTGTCAGGCCAGCCAACACTAAATTCTTAATTTGGTTCTCATTTCAATATTTTAGAAATCATATTTTCCTTCAATTAAATAGTAAAATACGGGATTTACAGAATAAATAATAATATTTTTAACAATCTTAATACAAGACAACCCATAATCACCACAAAACCGGGTGTCACAAGTGCATGAGCATCAACTAGGAATATAAAATAAAATACAAGATCTGTCCGGAATACAGATTGGGCAGGAGAAATATAAATACTCTGAAGGAGGCTCTGTTGGCTGCGGATCGTAATATGGAGTGCAGCTAACCTAAGTCCCTGCACGTATACACGCCTCTGCTCTCACAAGGACACTAGACATATATGCACCTGCATAAAAATGTGCAGAAAGTGTAGTATGAGTACGTAAATCAACGCGTACCCAGTAAATATCCCGCCTAACCTCGAAGAAGTAGTGACGAGGGGTCGACTCCGACACTTACTATGGGCTAGCAATATAATACCGATATTATAATTAGCATGGATTTTATATGACAGTTGTAAACTCAATAACATGAAGTAAGTAAACAATTCTGTTATTAATAGAAGTTTCCAAATTTATTTTTCCGGCATTTAACACTTTGTATCTCAGGACAATGAAGCAATAACAAATATTTCCAAATATTTATCGTTCCCAAATAATGTCGAGGTCATAAGGCCCGTTCGAACATAAATATTTAAATTGTGCACTAGTGAGGGTCGAACGTCACGAACCATAGATACATTTATCTGCTACCGAGGTGTTCGGCCCGCTCCACAAAAAGAAAACACATTTAAAACAACCAATTCAAGATTCATTAAGGGCTATTATTCAAGGAAATATTGATTCTCATTAACGAAAAGAAAAATGAAGTTTAACCTTTTGACAATTCTTTTATCAAGTTTCAATATGATTTAAGCAATTAAATTAACAAGTAGGTTACAACATGACAAAAAATAACATGATTTGGATCATAGACTACCCGGACATAAGCATAATAGTATCTACGCACGGACTCTCATCACTCCGTGCATACGTAGCCCCCACAAATATAAGCACATATTAACTTAATTCACCTATGTGGTTAATTCTCTCTTACAAGGTTTGAAAAGAAACTTACCTCGCTTTGAGGTCCCATAACCGGCTCCAACACCTTTCCAACAACTCAAACAGAAGCCCATCGCTCCAAAACTATTCAATAAATGTGCAAATCTATAAATATATGCTCTAATACTCGTTATAATTCAATTCACAACAATTCCCAACTCCGCTCGAAAAGTCCATAAAAATCACCCTCGGACCCACGTGCTCGGATTTCAAAACTTTCGAAGATAAACTTTACCCATAACACCATGAACTCAAATATATAATTTGTTCCGAATTCCATGTATAATTTCGTGGTCAAAATCCAAAAATATAAATTTCTAGGTTTTCCTTCAAAAGCCCAAATTTCCAAAAATTTTCATGCCTAAATATATGTATAAACCTTGTATGTAACTCACAACTAGTAGAAATCACTTACCTCATGCTTGGTAAATATCTTAGGTCTGCTCCCATGAAGGAAAATGAAATGAAAATGGTCAAACTCGCGTTTTTAAAACCCCACTGCCCAGGCGACCTTCTTCGCGAATGCGGCAAGCTCCTCGCGTTCGCAAAGCAATACTAGCTCCAGCTCCAAAATTACCCTTCGCAAATGTGAGACCCCGCTCGCGAACGCGTTGCTTAACCGGGTGACCCATCGCGAACATGTTGCACCATTTGCGAAGGCGAAGGCCTAAACTCCCCTGGGCCAGTTCCCCTTCGCGAACGCGATGACCCAATTGCGAACGCGAAGCAAAAATCAGCAGCCAATCAAAACCTTCTTCGCGAACATGTGAACTCCTTCGCGTTCGTGAAGAACAAAACCGGATCCAGATATCAGCAGCAGCAACTCAGCCCAACTTGGTCCGAAACCATCCCGAAACATACCCGGGGGTCCCGGGACCCCGTCCAATCGCACCAACAGTCCCATAACATAACACAGACCTGCTCGAGGCCTCAAATCACATCAAACATCATCGAAATCATGAATCGCACAACAATTCGAGCTTAATGAATTTTAGGACTTGGAAATTCCACATTCGATGCCGCAACCTATCAAATCACGTCCGATTGACCTCAAATTTTGTACACAAGTCACATTCGACATTACGGACCTACTCCAATTTCCAAAATCAGAATCATACTCCAATATCAAAAAGTCCACTCCCAATCAAATTTCTCAAAAACCTTTAAATTTTCTAACTTTCGCCAAATGATCCCGATATGGCCTATGGACCTCCAAATCAACTTCCGGACGCGCTCCCAATACCAGAATCAACGGAGCTATTCCGAGACTCAAAATTCTAAACGGACATCGATAACATTGAAATACACATCAACCCAAATTTATGAAATTTCTTCTAAAATGTCAACTTCCACAATAGGCGTCAAAACGCTCCGGGGTCATCCAAAACCTGATCTGGACATATGCCCAAATCCAAAATCATTATACGAACCTGTTGGAACCTTCAAACTATGATTCCGAGGTCGTTTACTCAAAAATCACACCTTGGTCAATTCCTCTAACTTAAGGCTTCCGAAATTAAAATTTTCTTTCCAAATCAACTCTGAACTTCTTGAAATGTGATTTTGACCGCGCGAACAAGTCATAATACCTGAAGTGAAGTTTCTCATGGCCTCAAACAACCGACAACGCGCTAGAGCTCAAAACGACCGATCGGGTGGTTACATTCTCTCCTAGTTAAGCATACGTTCGTCTTCTAACGTGCTAAGAACTGCTATGGAGTTATCCTAGATCATTGTTTAACACATCGTGCACCTACCCGTGCTACCACAACTCAGTTAAGCACATTAACTCGAACAAGCCTCCAAATCATCCTTTTTATTTAGTCAAATAAGCCTTAGAGCCAAATTCCAACATCTGAAGTCCTCCACCAGTACTGTTTCCAACATACGAACACCCTATCAATCACTACACGAAGTACCAATACATGATTGTATACCCGTACTGATGTTCACACCATGCACCGCACAATTCACATGACCATAATAACATCCTATGACAACAATAGCCAAAATTTCATGAATCTGATGCCCACAACACACCTCGTGATGCATATAAGTCATGTTCCAACCCTTGCAATGTTTTCACAACAGAAGAGATGTGTAGAAATTCTTAACCAACTGTCGAGTCGATAAATCATTGGGTCCGTTTTCCTGACAAGGACCATTACCCCATTATGAACCAAATAACCATTGCCTCTTCCTGCCTCATAAAATACGATCGTACTGATCCCAGGTCAAATAATCTTGTCTCACCCAGTATAAGTTGTTCTGGCAATAAGCCATCTCAGACCCTGCAAAAAGTCTCATATGATGCCACAATGTGCCAATAGTTTACAAACTCAAATGTGATACATAAGTAAAAATGAACTATGGAAAGAACTGCTCAACCCACGCGACTAATTAAACAACCGAAAAGATGTTATGGACTTTCCTAAAAAAATGAGAAACAAACACATCAGAATAGATATAGGGAACCGTACTCAACATCACACTGTTACGACGTGCAATCCGTCCCACACATGATACCGTTGTGGTGTGCAACCCGATCCACACAATATACCTGTGGTGGCGTGCCACCCGATCCGCACATAATAATCTATAAGGAATTACTTACCGAGCTAAAATGCTCATATATGCAAAATACCCGAATATCAACCACAAGCACGCTAAGTGCATAATACAAATCTTGGGGAGATGGATAACACCATACGTTACGAAACTCAAGCACAACTAAGGTGAAATAAATGACCTGTATCTTGAGAGCGATCTTGCTCTCACAACACTACAAATTACGCGGGATATCAATACGAGTGCGAATAATCAAACCACCTCACAACCCACCTGGCATAATGTATATTACACGGAATAGCTGACGACATAAATACATCTAGGGCCCAAAGACTCCTCCGTAAACAACGCTAAGCTGAAATGAACACATCCGACCTGATATGGAGCCCACATTCACATTTAGATCCACCCACGGGCCTCGAGCCGATTTTAACCGTATTGCACTGGGCTAATAACCTTTCAAGGATCCACACTAACCTTTTTTCCCATGACACACAAGAACAACTGTCCAATCCGGAACAAACATCCATAATTCGCAGCCAAATGAATAGAGTGTCTTCCAGGCCTAAACTCTCACATTAGCGATAGTACCATAACCTCCATACTTGGTTCCAATCTTCAATCAATCAAGTGACTATAGGGCACACTTATACTATCTTCCCGTGGGATACGCTCCTACGACCTTCCGCATCAAGTAACACGTTCGCACACCCATACCACTGGCCATACTAATGTTGTAAAGCGAATCAAGGATCCGCAAATCAATACACAAAGCCTCTTACACATGACACTGATCTCAGGTGATGCTTAAGACAATACCAGCTTGTTTTAAACCTCTAAATCCTTTTTTCTGCTCGTCCGAGCTTGTGTCATTCTTGTCAACATCGAGCCGAAACTTTGATCCTTAACTTCCAATTCCAGGCTACTCGCTGCACCTAATCATGCCAATACGCAAGAGTACTAGAATTTCATCATAGTTCCTGACCTACTAACAGAATAAACACCCTAGCATATAGAAACCCTTCACTTAACTCATTTCAGGAGAACCATTGCAGCACGTGACTAAATTCCTATAACTGCAAAAAATACAACCTCACGTAGTGGTCTAAACCACCATTAAAATATATGTTTATAGAATTCTCATTGTTTTAAATTTCAGTTGGCTAAATTTTTCGTTTTGATTGCTATTATCAAAATAACTATTGATACGAGCAAATTATTTTTATTCGAGAACATTTAATTTCGTTTATTTCATTATTGAATATCATTAACTTATGTTTGATTACTATTTTTCGCTGTTTTTGTTCTGGTATGAAATTGTATATTTTTGTCCGATAAGTAAGGTTACTAAAAAATAGTTGTTAACATATAATTATATAAGATTTTTAAAAACGTTAATTGAGATATAATAGGAAAATTGTATTGTGCAATATTGAAATAAATTTTAATTTTTAAAACAAAGTTGAGTTATCAATGGATTTCAATTGGAAGTAAAAGGAGCGAGCCAAAGGAGCTCTCATCCTAACATGTACTAATTGATTCCAAAGTAAAATTCTACTAATATAGGAATGAATGTCTTTATCTTTTAGCGAATTCCCATTTCCGACCAATGAGCTGAAAGTACGCGACAAACGCAGCAGTGTCAGTCAATTCGCATAAATGGGCGGGTTCATATTAAGTCCAAAGTGTGAATATATATATCGACAGTTCAATAGATAAGCCATTTTACTGCTCATACAAAATGAGGAAAAAAGATAAAAAGAATTCCTACGCTCCGATTCAAATTCTCAATCTTAGGGATCGTGATCACGCTTAACATTACATTTACTAGACAAACCAATGTTAGAGTTTGATTAGTTATTTTCCTTTGATTATCCATTTAAACATAATAAAATAAATTTAAAGTAAACTTAATCTAATGATTTTTAAAGAATAACTCTAAATATAAAATAATAAACAAATAAATAAACCGAGTCACGAACTAATTATATAAATAATTCTAAGACTATCCCAGGGTCTAGTGTCACAATTCACGAATTACTAAAGAATACTACAAATAATGGGCTGAAAAAAATAATATAACTATTTTGAGAAAATATAAAACAGTATCTACGAACTAAGAGAAGACTCTCGGGATCTGCGAACGCCGGCAGATATACCTCGTGTCTCCGGATAATGGATAGTCGCTACTAAAATCTCTACTGCTGGCCAGTACCTGGATCTGCATAAAAGAGTGCAGAGTATAGTATCAGTACAAGCGACCCCATGTACTGAGTAAGCGCTGAGCCTAACCTCGACGATGTAGTGACGAGGCTACGACGGGGCAATTATAACTTAAACTGTAGCAACATATATAATAATGAAGCAATAAAACAATTATACAAAAATAAGAAAGATAAACATCAACAATAAATAGGGTAACTCAATCGCCTATTCTAGACCTCAGCTGTAATTAAGATCTTACATAAATTTTCAAACTTTACTTTAAAATAACCGTATGTGCATAATATGAGAAACAGTTGAGTAAAACCGTAATTTTTCCAAATCATTGTGTTTAAAATCAGTAACACACAAATATCCCCCCTTATCACTGTCTTGTTGCGGCGTGCAACCCGGTCTCACATGTCCACTCTTATCACTATCATTTATCTCCCTTGTCCACCCTTATCACTATCATTTACCTCACATATCCACCCTTATCACTATCTTGTTATACACCCTCATCACTATCAATTTATTTATTTATCAAGAACTTTCACAATTCAGGCCAAGCCTTTCACAATACTTTTATCTCAACAATTGTAAACAGAAAATTGTACTTCTCATAAACTCATCAATATCATCACAAAAATGGAACCAGCAGGAATACATATATATCTCGTAAAACAATGTCAACCCACTCAATCTTTATGTACTACAATAAAATCAAGGAAAATACTAATACTTTTTTAAAAATAATTGCAACCAGACTTAAAAATAAATTAACAAGCTAAGTAATCATAGAAACAACAATGGACATTGAACAATTAAAACATGAGCAATTAAATTGGAAACAGGGAAGGGATCATGTAAGCAGACAATTTGGTGGTGCATAGATACTCGTCACCTCACCTATACACCACACACATGCAATTTCACATAACAATTAAGTTGGGGATTCATAATCCCTCAAGTCAAGGTTAAACCAATCACTTACCTCAACTTCGCAGGTCACTCACTGTTCAATTATAGTTTTTCCTCTTGAATTCACCTCCAACACACTTGAATATAACCATAATTAACTTAGTATCATTAATTAATGCTAAAGGGACTAACTTTACTGAAAATTATAATTTTTTCTAAGTTTTCTCCAAAAAAGTTAAAATCCGACCCCGGGCCCGCTTGGTCCAAACTCGGGGTTCGGACCAAATTACGTCTACACATTCACCCACGAGCCCAAATATATAATTAGTTTCGAAATCCGACCTCAATTCGAGGTAAAGATTCGATTTTTACAATTCCCTAATTCTACGCAAACCCTCAATCTTTACCATGAAAATTCTTAGTTTTTTTATTTAAATGTGATGAAAAGCATTGGATAATTGAAAGAGTAAAGTTTAGAATTGATTACCAACAACTTGGGATGAACTTTGATGAAGAAAATCGTCCTTAGGGCTGTTTAGTTCGAAAATTATGATGAAAAAGGGTTTTGTTCGTGTTTAAAAGTGTATTTATATAGATGTGCAGGTCTTCTATGCATTCGTATGAGCCTGCCTGCGTTCGCATAGGGTCAGGACTTATTTTCTTGGCGATCGTGTATGGGGGGGGGGGGG